>JAPTHA010000023.1:15538672-15549687 GCA_029814585.1 Gymnapogon annona | reverse complement strand
TTGTAAATACTTAACATAATATCCACCCATTCCTCCATTTTGGGCACCTGATCACTTCTCCATCTCCTGGTGACCGCATTTCTACAGGCTAACAACATTATCCTCAGTATTTTATAATCTTCCTTCCTTTTTAGATTCTAATGTGCGCTCTTCTGTCTTCCAGGTAACAACTAAGCGAGCACAGGCCTGGTGTCAAAGCAAGAACAACATACCCTATTTTGAAACCAGCGCCAAGGAAGCGATCAATGTGGAGCAGGCCTTTCAGACTATTGCACGCAACGCTCTTAAACAGGTAATGCAGGCCAGAAGATGATGATGATGAAGTATAAAATTGCATTTAACCAGGAAAACATGACTTTCTGGTCAAGAGAACAGCAGTAGTCAAAGTGACAGAAAACACACAATTCGGCCATTCATCCACACTAAAGCCGTACATAAAACCACTTACTAAACTAACATATTGAACACCAGCAATAATTTAAAAGGTATTGTTATTTGTATTATTAGGATTCCATATAGATGGAATTCATACAGGATCTCTGTTGCATTGTAAATGAGACGGGGGAGTAGGATTATACAAGTTTTTCTTCTTCCCACTCCTTTTTCGAGCTACACAATTGATTTATTTGTTATTACTATGTACATGGAAACTATTGCATTCTGTTGATCACCTTTATTTATTAGCTTATGTTCTGGCATTGCTTCCTTGTACATAAAGAGATGTTTTTTTTTCCTACCGTTCGAAATAAACACAAAACAAACAAAACTGACTAGACTAGTCAGTCTAGTCCTGCGTGAACTGATGAAGCCACTTGGATAAGTGGCGAAACATCTTCAAGACAAAATTCAGTCCAGTTGACCTGATTCAATGACCTAGAGAAGCCTTCGACTTGGAAAACTGAGAATTTACACAAATGAAACGTGTTAAAGTATGTAACAATGTTCCTTGAAAGGATCTCAATGTGGAATCCGGTTCAGTCAGAAAGACCTCTCTGCCCAGCTTTATCCTTGTCCCAACCATTTAAAATGACTTGGCATTAAAAGAGACTGGTTATTTGAGTTTTAGCTCCTTCTATTGGTTGTTCCAAATAGTGGAAGCAGAACATTGAACCTTTTTCTTCTTTGGATATTTGGACTATGTATAGATAGCAGATCCTGGGATGGAAGACCATAATTATTAAATCGTGGGCCATTTGTAAAAAATTTTTCAATGTACTTACACATCCTATTACTGTCTTTCAGGAGACTGAGGTGGAATTGTACAACGAGTTCCCGGAGCCGATAAAGCTGGACAGGAACGAGCGGGCCAAGCCGTCAGCCGAGGCCTGCAGCTGCTGAGGACGCTGAAGATTGGACGGAGGGCGTTGTCACTGCCCTCACTACCCTGTCTTGCCTTGTCTATATATTCCCTTTCCCATGAGCCCACTGTGTTAAACCCCGATGCCCAACATACAAGCAGCATCCCACTCATAGAGAATATTACTACACACACACACACACAAACATGCTGCACTCACCTCCTGACCGATACAAAAACACACATTTTCTATAAAACGAGTCTCTTAGCCCAAAGACACCTTGAGGAAACATTACAGCATTTCCTTGTATGATGCTTCTTACTTTCCAGTGTTTCCTCCATACTTATTGATGTGCAGTGGTGGTTTGGGCTCGTTTCATTTTCTGTTGGATGTATAATGTAATGCTGCTCTGTTCTCATTTTTGTTTCTAACTGCTTTTATTTGGTTACTTTATGTAGTAAATCTAAGCATTATCTCTATACATGTTTGTGTTTATGAGTGAAGTTAGACATACTAATGGCATTCTTTTTTTTTATCACTTTCATAGGCAGTGGTGGTTGTTTTCTTACTTTTACAGCCCGCCACTGCTGCATGAAGAGGAAACACTGCACCCCCTCCACCCACCGCCCTTCCCCTCCTATTTTACTCATTTGTGTTGTGGCTTAAATTTGTTTCACATCAAGAAACACTTGTTACCATGATTTCACCATACCTCATGCAACCTTAAAAAAATAAAAAGACAAACTCTGATAACTTACAATGGAGAATCAGGACGGAAGTTGAAGGATCAGAATGCGTAAATCTGTAGAATCGCATGTGCTGCCTGCTGATTCACAGAATTTGATATCCAATCCAGTGACAAGTTCATTTAGGTGTGCAGTTTTTTTTGTTTGTTTTTTTGCACTCACTACAGTAACTGAAGACTTGCTCAGATATCTCATTTAGAGCCACAATACACAGGCTTGTAGCTCAGGTTGAGTGTTGTGTGTGGATCTAGACTCCTTGGTAAAAATGCTGTCAGTCATGCTATTTGCTGTTCCTGTATTGATGAAATGAAGGTTCACCCTATTCTCTGTCATTCCAGGTACAACATTTATCTTAAGACACAAACCAAATCCATACAGTTTTCCTTCTTCCTGATATACATGAAAAAGGAGTAGTGGAATTTTTCAAGTACAAATACCATTCATAACAGAGTGCTGTTAGCTAGTACATTTCTTTCTACTGTCAATTATTGCAAGTCTTTGTATATTTGAAAACCTCTTAATCATTTTGTGGGGGAGGCAAAAGTTGGATTGTAAATGTCCATATCCGACTGCCAGACGCTCGCATTGGCAAACATTTAAGTGCTTGACTTTTCTTTTAACCATTCAGCTCCTTAACTGTCTGTTCATATTATGTTGAAATGCATTATAGACTACGATAGCATACATACTGTAATGTTGAACAAAAAAGAAAAAAAAACATGGGGGGAAAGTATTGGCATTCATCATTATATTATTAATATGATAAATGCATAGCATCTACATTGTTTCAAAATGTCTTTGCGTTTCAAGTAATAAGGGTAATAAAAATCTTGAATAAAGGATTTGGTCTATTTTTGACTTTTATTTACAACTGTAACGAGATGCATTCATTTATATTACAGTATTTTAAAAAATTATCAACACTTGAATACAGGAACTTGGATCTGTTATCCTTGGAGACAATTTGACAAGTGTTGTGATCTTGGAAAAAAATGCTTTGTCACATTTTTGCTTTATATTTATCTGCTTGTTCTAAGATTAAGGGACCCTGACAGTAAAACCCATTGATGGTTTTACAGCACAGATGTATTTATGTTGGTAGATATTTAGCAAACAACATAACTGGATAATTATTTGCATTGGAATGATTTTCTCTTGTCAGATTGTCCCCAAGAGTGAGCGATGACAGAACACTTGAAGGCAACAGGAGAGTTAATCATTTCTGAATGCAGACGAACATCCATGCTGATGTTTCAGTTGAGTTTTGGTTTCTTATTTGCTGTGTGGAGCCAGTGCTGAAGTGCTCCTGCAGACTCGGTGTTTGTTCTGGTTTCCTTCTCTGCCTCCTTCCTCTTTGTAGGACCGCTGCTCTTCAGCCAGCTCATCATCATCCTGCTGCTGGCGGTGGATGTCGGCTCCTGCAGATCAAGGGGCAGATTACTGAACGGAACCGTCTGAACCTGTGTTGTGGAGTGGAACTCATTTACCAGTGGCAGTGGGTAAAGTATTTTAAATCTGATACCTTCTTGCTGCTGAGGTCCACAGGCTGGAGGCACTCTGCAGAGTTGTTACGCGAGTTATTTACTACAGAGGAAACGGGGTGAAAGGTCAGAATGTTTTTAGACTGGAGTAGTTTGAGGGCTTCTAGTGACTTGACCTCCCCAAAATCAAGCCACCTCCTCACTTCTTCATCTCCATCCAGGATCGCCGGCATCCTACGATACAAACACGACTCATTTTAGACTTACTTTGTCATTACGCAGACACACACAATGAATCTGGTAATGAAATGTCATAGAATTGGCAGCTGATAACTCAAATAAATATGGAAAATATAAAAGTGCACAGTTGTTGAAATGAATCCAAAGCCACGAGTGGCTGCAGTGTAGATGTAACAACACAGACAGTCAATAATAAATAAATAAGATGGCCAGTGTAACAATATGAACAGTACTATAAACAGTGAGAATACTGCACATCAGTGTAAACAGTACTATAAACAGTGCAAATACTATATATCAGTGTAGACAGTACTATAAATAGTACTATGAACAGTGAAAGTACCACATATCAATGTAAACAGTACTATAAATAGAGAGAATACTGTACATCTATGTGAACAGCACTATAAACAGTGCAAATACCAAATATCTGTGTAGACAGTAGCCAGTACTATAAACAGTACGATAAACAGTGAAAGTACCACATATCAATGTAAACGGTACTATAAACAGTGCAAATACTACATAGTGTAAACCCTAGACAGTACTATAAACAGTGAAAGTACCACATATCAACCTAGACAGTACTATAAACAGTGAAAGTACCACGTATCAATGTAAAACAGTACTATAAACAGTGTAAATACCACACATCAATGTAAACAGTACTATAAACAGTGAAAATTTTACTATTATATCATCATCAAACAATAGAAAAGCATAAGATAAAAGCCAAGTATTACTGCAGTCTGAGATGAAGTCAATGGGTTATGTAAGTAACACAATATTGAGATGTTAGATAGCAACAGTTTAGTTTCATTCATTAAATGGAAGATCAGTTGTGACCTTTGAACATTTTCGACCAGAGACATGGTGGGTATGGCACGACCCAGTGACATTGTTATGCCATTAACACAGTGCAAGACTAACAACTGTTATTTGTACAGATAATAGTAAACAACTTTCCTGCAGGTCATTGGATGGATTGATAAAGCATGGACTTCAGTGACAACAAAACCATTCAGAAAAGCCGAAATAATTAGAACTGATGACAGCCATTCTATCCTCTATTGTTATTATTATAACTTGACTTTCAAGAGGAAATGTCTGTTCTTGGCCTCAGACAATACATTTCCCCCCAAAATACAAATTATAGTCCAGTGTGACCTATTTATCTTTTTTCCTTTTTTTATTATGCATTTTTGGCTGGTGCAACTTGTAGTCCAGAAAATATGGCAATTGTGACTAGGTCAGACACTTGCAATGAGGAAATTATGTAAGAATTGGAAGAGGTGGAGGGGATAACCAAAATGTTGTAATTTCGGAATGAAGTGACACATCAGAGGATCTGAATGACCTTGGTGGGGGACAGGGAGCTATAAGATAGGCAAGAGAATGTTTGATAATACATAGTCATACGCCCAAATAGGAGTGTGTATGTACGTAGTAAAATGGACTCAAGTGGGAGCCAGAGGCAGAAATAAGCTCCTCCTCATGTGACCTTATGAAAACCTACTATATTTACCGATCGTGGATGCTTTCCAGGTTTGGGGAAGCGTTCACAGTGATGACAGTGTAGGTGTACAGGGGTTCTCCTCCACTAGGAGGTGTCCAGCAGTCAAACAGTCCTGCCATAGTCAGCAATTTCCAACCAGTCCACTCACACCGTGGTTCTCCGTCCTCAACAGGAGAAAGGAGACGTATTCACACTAGTTATTTCAGTGTTATACATATGTAAGTATATATTTTTATGTAACTTTGCACAACTTTTGCACGAACTGTCACTACTGACTTGGGGACATGCTTTCAAATTCGAATGTGCCTGTTATAACTTGTTTTTTAATTGTGCACATGGCAATACATTTTATTCTAAAGACAACATATGCTGTACTTGGTTAGTTTTAATTGAATAAAAAAACATTTCAAACATAGAAACATTTTATTTCTAATCCTTTTCCTACATGTAAACAATCTGGCCATATTTACAGTATTAACGCTGAGTGTTTTTGAAGAAAAAAAATAAATGCTCATTATGATTGACTTGCTGTATAAAATGCAAGTCCTAACCTCAGAGGGGTTCGGAGAGTTCTCTTCTGAATTGTCCTGTGAGGTTGAGGGTTCACTCTGATCGTCTTGGTTCTTTGCACTGGTTCCTTGACCCTGAGGAAAGTAGATGAAGAAGGGCTGCCTGTCTTTCTGCTGCCTCTTCCACTCATAAAAGCCATCAGCGAGGATGACACAGCGCTGTCCTTTCACCAGTGGGTCCTTTGGGGGAAACGACAAAGTAATCGGATCCAGAACAATAGATGTTAACATTTTAAAAGCTTGTCGGTCAGCGTGTTCTCAAACTGTACGTACCTTGTACGACTTCTTCTGTAGTATATTCTCACTGCGGCAGTTGTTGGTGCTGTACTGCATTTTGTTTGGATCATTCTCTCTAAACCAGGATGGTACCAGACCCCAACGCATGGCAGCCAACACACACTCATCTACAGGGGCAGTCTGAGGAAAGAAACACAATGTGGGTGTCAAGAGTGCACTTCAGTGCAACCAATCAATCCAGTGGAAAAACCCTGCAAGACATATAAACATCTGGAGATTAAACAGATTCCCTATTGCTTGCAGTAGACTACGACCGTAACAAGTATATTAGTAGTAAAATTATAGTAACAAAGTCACGCATAAACACCACTAGAAGTGACACAGCTGAGGAAGAAGCATGTGAAAGCGGAGGAAAGGGCAGATCAAGTGAAAATTGCAATCCATCCAGAAAGTAAATATTATATTGTTTATTGTGTATGTTTATTATTTGCGTATCAGTGTAAACATTAATATACAGTTATCTTTAAAAAATATTACAATAAAAGTAAAAGATGGCTTACACCTTTCTCATTAACTCGTTATCATCTCTGGGACTTCAATCATTTTTGCTGTCTATGTTGTACAAGAATTAAATTATTGTACATTTGTTCTACTCTGTTTTTTTTCTGCTTTTTGTATTCCGCTGCTGTATCTGGAATTTCCCGTAGTGGCACGATTAAAGATATATCTAAGGTATATCTAATCTAATCAAATTTGCACGAAGTCTTTTGATTCCTACCAGTCTATATAGTTTAGTGCATTAAAAAGGTGCCTTTATTTTAGCATTAGCTACCTTGTCGAAGTGCCTTTGCGACAGGAGGACGGGGCTCATGGACTGGGGACTTTTGTTGTAAGAGGGTCGGTATTTGTCTGCGTCCCCGTCCCTCCAGCCGGGATGTCTCCGGTGTCCTCCCCTGTTCCTGTAGGAGCAAGCTCGGCTCACCTCGTCCGGTGCCAACGTACACGCAGTCCGTCCACACATGTTGAAACTCACCTGAGCAGAGGAGACAAAAAACAACGGAAGGAAGTGAGCGTTAAGTGACATGTTATCAATTAGTTTCAATAAACGGTAGTTAAGACCGGCTTTAAAAACGTCTAACTGCTTAGCTTACCTGGTTTCGAGTGTGTTGTTATCTGTTCTAAAATGCTGCTAACGTTAATTTAATGTTTTATGTTTACAGCTATTTGTGCTGGGTTACATTGTGTTGTGCTTCTGCAGCAGCTGTGATATGTCCGGGCAGACCCACGAGCGCAAACCCGACGTCGTGACGTAACAGCGGCGCGTGACCGACGCCTCCCAATGAAACCAAGATGGCGACCAAAAGGCAACGCGGTTATTATGAAAAATATATTTAAATTATTTTTTTTTTTAAAAGCAGAAGTGAAACCTTCTGTGACAATTATCATACATTAGGCAATAAAGTTAGGACATTTGAACGACTGACGTTAAGAATTGGAAAAAAAATATTAATTCATAACATTGTGTTTGACTACTTAATAAAATTATACATTCCGTGCTAGAAGTTAAACTGAACAGGTTAGTTAAATCTTAAGAGTTGCATTGTGTCTCTAATGAGTAAAGCAAGAAACAAAATTGAAAATATGTAGCCTAATAGCAATCCACTTTCGGTACCGAGTTGCCATGGTAACAGTAAACAGGTTGACGGGACCAGGTACTGGTTGCGCCTTGATTTTCACCGGTGAAACAACTTTCACCGAAGTGAACTAACAGGCATGTGGACATCAGCAGGTAAGATGAACCGTCTCTGCGCCGTGAATTCGTATCTGAGAGGGATAATTGAAAATCTAACACTTGTATATTTATTTAATAGCAGACAGTGGTGACACCAAGTGTTGGTGTCGAGCGAATGTAAACTAAGTTTTATTGGAAAATACAGCCTTACCGGTAGCTAGTTTGGTGCATCAGAATAATCCTGGGTGAGGGCAAAAATTAAGTCACTTTTGTGATGCCAAGCAATACATGTACTGTGTAATGTACTTGTTATGCAGTAGGTTATGATGATCAGAATTATTAAGTATAATAATATGCTTCTTTATAATGTCATCCAAGTTAACCTGTGTGTTATATGATTTTGGTGAACCGGCTTGCTCAGGTTTCTGAAGAAAATCAATACTGAATGAGTATATCATTCTATACCTGACCTGACAGGTGTAGCCAAGCTGTTGACTGCACAGCAATTTGACCCAATCTATAGTCCACTGCATGTGGAAACAACAAGACAGCAATAACAAATAATAAGTGGACAGTAATACCTTTGCAGCGATTGTACATAATAGTTTTAAGCATTGAACACTTGGCGTTTTTACACAACATGATTGTTGCTCCGCGTTCTGCAACAGAATGTGTGAGACGAGACCTCGAAACACAGACCACCTTGAAGAATGAGAGCTGATTCCAGTATGAAAACTACAGAGTCCAGAATGACTTTCGAACTGAACAACGAAGAAAGTGAAGCTCCTGAGAGATGCTGCACACCTTGTACACACAGTGGTAAGAAACGAAGATCAAATGCTCTGTCTGCTCTGTCTGTCTGCTTAAAATCTATTTCATATGGACTAAACTGCTTTGAGTTTTTTTTCTTATCAGAACGTTTGTAGGCCTATCATAAAACAAGAAATGCCCTGTCTTTTTTCTCATTCGCATTAATAAAACAATTGGATTTGAAAGTAAATAAGTCATAAGATAAGGAATGTTCTGAGTCATTCTCTTAGAATGCATAATATAGGAAGACCCTTCAATTATAATGAATGAATAAAAAAAAAAGACTTGCAATAGGTGACTTAACTCCATGGACTTTGTTTTCATAGACTGGCCTGAATTAATCATGAGGTCACACTCAAGACACGTGGGCAAATGTTTGAATTCAGAGACCACACATTAAAATTTAATAGCTTAGCTCTTTTTGGCTCTAAACTGAAGATGTCGGGGATTAAGGTTCAGTTACATTCTCCTTGGCCTTTGATCACTGTGGCATACCTAATGTTCAGTATCAACACCCCTGTGCCTCTCAAATATATTTAGTTAATATTTTATGCATTCAGATACTAATCTTTTCCATCATATGAGTACCTAGTGTTCACTGTATGTACGTAATGAATATTTTACATCTGCACTGTTATATGTTGACATAAGTTTAGGAATGTATGATTGTCCTTTTACTTCTCTTCTTTATGTTTAAACATGGTTAATATTCCAGTAGTCGAGATGATTCACTTAGCCTACTGTAGCGACACACTGTATGTATATAACACTGTGTCTCCTGTTACAGCAACTGCAAGTGATGAAAGAAGCCAGTCTACGGATCAGACAGGCTTTGTCCAACAATACAAGCAAATTGAAGAGAAAAGCCTCCATATAAGTATATATGTTTACGTTTTATGTATACTGTTATATGATATGACGCCAACATTGACAACGGCAGTTTGTTGATGATGATTATGTACGTAATGAATATGTTATATCTGCACTGTTATATGTTGAAATAAGGTTAGGAATGTATGATTGTCCTTTTACTTCTCTTCCTTATTTTTAAGCATAGTTAATATTCCATGTAGTCGAGATGATTCACTTAGCCTGCTGTAGCGACACACTGTATGTATATAACACTGTCTCCTGTTACAGCAACTGTAAGCGATGAAAGAAGCCAGTCTACGGATCAGACAGGCTTAGTCCAACAATACAAGCAAGCTGAAGAGAAAAGCTTCCATATAAGTATATATATTTTATGTATACTGTTATATGATATGAGGCCGACATTGACAACGGCGGTTTGTTGATGATGATTTCTTTCGCCTTTTTCCCTTCCGGGGTCACCACAGTGAATCCAATTTGCATATTTGATTTGGCAGGGGTTTTTATGTCAGATGCCATTCCTGACACAACCCACCGGACGCTCATTGATATTTCTAAATCTATTTTTAATTTGATAAACGGTCTTATTTTTCATAAAGTATTTATAATGTGCTCATATATGATGAACTTTGTGTGTGTGTGTGTGTTGTCAGCTACACCTCCCGAGGGAAAGCTTCCTCGCAGTCTTACCAATTTGCCTCCTATAAATCCAGAGAGACTGAGGGTGGCCAAGGCTCAGGTGGACAAAGCTATCAAGGTTAGAGCATTACTCAACACATGAAGACTCTGTAATTATGCTGAGTGGGTCATGCAAAGCCGAGCCCCTTATTGAGTGTGATGATGGCGCTCATGGTCAGTGTGTCCACTGTCTGTCTGTTCTTATAGCTGCATAGGGTCTTCTCTATCCAAGGTCCTTACCCTGTTATCAGGGAAGCACTAAAGGCCAGAGGATGGGTGGAGCAACGCATGCCGTCCTCCAAACGCAATCTACAGAAGCCTCCGAGTGATGGAAGCAGGACCACACACAGTCCTCACAGTAATGATGCTGGTGAAAGTGATGACAGCGATGGTGAGCTACAGTAGCTGGAAGTATGACTGTTGCAAAAATAATGGGTCAGATTTTACTATTGTCATACATGTTGTATATTTCTCATTCTCGTCAGACAACTCTGAGTGTGAAAAGGAGGCAGATCCAGATGGAATGTATGACATCATGGTAAGAAAAAAATGCATATGTTTCAGCCAGAGTGATTCTTTGGTGAATCCATTTCACTAAGTGAAATTAAAGGTTTTCGTTCCCTAAATATTCTTTCATTTGCCATTATCCTGAAAAAAATCTTCCTCTACCAGTCCTCCAGTTTGTTGATATTCCACAGAAGATATGTTTCTCCTACCAAACAAGAGTGGAGAGACCACAAACAGTGGTCTGTGTTTCACAACGTACCACTAAAACCAACAAATGAACTATATATTTCTACACAATTGTCCACAATTCAGATATCTTAATGAGACCTAT
>JAPTHA010000023.1:15524037-15536080 GCA_029814585.1 Gymnapogon annona | reverse complement strand
GTATACTATACACATTTGTTTATAAATATTATTTGTTTATCCATCGTGAATCATGAGTTATTTGACAAAAGTTTGAAAAAAAAGATGTGATCTTGGTGTATTTTTACTGTATTTAACTGAAGGGGATGCAACATTATTTTATTAAAAGACTGTGACACACAATCAGCTATGCTTTCCTCTTTGACAATATTTGCATTTTATCTTTAGTGACCTCGCTATTCTTTTTTTATGTCGTTTTGATTTTTCCTTAGACAATATTAGTTACATTTATACACTACAAGATGACATTCTCAACCCATAATGACATGATCAGACAGACACAACACAACAGATAAAACACAACACACACAAACAAACAGAAAAAGAACCACAAAACAGCTACAATGACAAAAATAAACAAAAACACCCACGTTACATACATTACATACAGTCAACTGCTATTATTCTGCACTGAACGTATCAGTAGGAAAGTGGAAATGCGTTAAAAAATGAGAAACCTGATGATCTTCGACAGATTTCCTCATACACATTTCCTGTCGATAATTCCAACCATTGGGGATTTCTTTGCTCTCCAGCTCCGTACACCTGTGTAATAACTCCATCCAGAAACATCTGACACCTTCCGACCAACGCCACCGAGGCATCCCGGACGATAACATGTGGTCAGATGATCAGTTCAAGACCTTTCTGTCGAGCCAGGGTAAGGAAGCTCAGTGGGAGTCTATGGTGGTCCGTGGGATGAAGAAGGCTGTGATCCACGCCTTACAGACATCGCAGGACCTTGTGGAGTCACGCAAAAACACCTTTGAACTGTACGGCGCTGACTTCATGTTAGGTAGGATGTCACTGTGTAGTTGCCACTGTCTCACATGGATCTTTCATTAGATGCAAATACTTCAATCAACGCTGTATTGATTGGTAGGTTTTTCAAAGCGGACATTACAAATGAATGAACATATCAATACACACATATCAGAATCTATACTTTACATCTGCTTTACCAGGTCAGAACGATAAATGCAACACCTTAGGGCTTGGGGGGTTAGGGTTAGGTAGAGCTAGGGTTAAAAGATTAGGGATTAGGGGAGTTAAGGTTAGGGTTGTGGATTATTTCATGGTTACAGTTGGGGTTAGGGTTAGGGTTATGCACAAATTGGTATAAATTAATGGTCACAGATCTGTTTCCATTTAAGTGTTTTAATATGTCCGTATATTTAGAGTTTTATATAGGTTATGACGATGATTTCTTTTGGCTTTTTTCCCTTCACCACAGTGAATCTAATTCGCATATTTGATTTGGCAGGAGTTTTTAATGCCAGATGCCCTTCCTGACACAACTCACTGGACGCTCTTACCGGTCCCTGGTATCTCCTATGCACCAGCCCGGTGCCTTACCAACTGAGCTATCCAGCTGGACAAAGTTTTATATAGGTTATACTGTAGTAATTTCATAGCTGCTGCTTTTTATTATACTTGCACAGAACAGCCACACATCCCCCCAGGATTAATGAAAGCACCTGATTCTAGTTTGAGATCGGTTTGAGAAGGTAGAACATTCTCGTGCGTAAACGGTGTGAACATACTGTATACTTTTACCACTTATCTGCCAAAACCCAGGATTGAACCAGGGACCTTTAGATCCTCAGTCGATAGACTGGCCAAAACAGCTCAGTTGGGAGAGCGTTAGAGCTGTTTTAGCCAGATACTTTTAATGATTTTGTCGTGTGTTTCCCAGGTGATGACTTGCGTCCGTGGTTAATAGAGATCAATGCCAGTCCCACCATGGCTCCATCTACACCTGTGACAGCACGTCTGTGTGCGGCCGTGCAGGAGGACACGTTACGAGTTGTCCTGGACCGAAGAGCAGACCGAACCGCCAGCACCGGAGACTTCGAGCTCATATATAAACAGGTAAACAAAGCTATTGAGTCTCTTTTTAGGCAGTAGGTTTCACTGACCCTGTAGTCAAACCAATATGGATGTTTAATATGACAGTCTGACTGGTAATCGTCACAAGTAACTTACGTTTCTTTGTTTTTGTTTTGTTTTGGTTGTTTTTGTCGTCATCACACTATCACCAAATGAGCACAAATACACAATGTGCTCATCAATAATGTAGAGGATTTGTAAATTCAGTTTGTATCAATGTGTGCCTTTCCAAAATCCTGATGTGACTAAAATACTTAGACAAGATGATCGCATTGTGTATCCACGACAACATTTAATTTTTTTTTTCAATTTTTCATTAAGCAATGTTATAGTTACATTTTACACTACAACCCACAATGACAGGATCAGGGACAACAGACAAAACACAAAAAGACAAAACAACACATAATAAAAACACACATAAATACGCTAACTGTGTAAGACACAGAGAGACATATGTTGACCTCTGAACTCCTAAGTCCTGAAAGCCCTGCTCAAGTATATACTACCTACTTTTTTTCAACCAGTAGGTTATTTTCTCCATGTTCACACAACTGATGGGGGGGAAGGTCTAATTTCCATTTTCTGTCAATACACTTACAATACATATACAGAATTTCTGTCAGTTTCTTCACATACTTTGACAGCTTGAGTTTAGTTAGATCCACTAGTAGACAGTTTCACAACCCCCCTCCCCCCAACAAAGACCCTCAACAACATAAAAGATAATGAAAAAAATATAAAAGACATAACAAGACAAAAACAACATGAAGCATGTAACAAAGCAAAACACTATATAAAATGTTTAATGCAAATGAATATGTTAGACTCAAGATGCTTGTTTTACAGCTGTGTTATTATCTGTGTGTATTCAGTAGATGATACTTCTCTCCGCAGGCAGCAGTAAAAGTTCCACAGTATTTAGGGATCAGTCTACTTGTTGAGGGTTTCGAAATCAAAGGCTCTCGTCCCAAAACCTCCCGTCCGCTTCCTCGTCTGCGGTCCTCCAAACTCTCAGCTTCAAAACGCTCCAGCAAAGACAAGGCGAGCAGAAAAGTCACCACCTCTGCCAAAGGCATTGTCCAAAGGCTGCATCTGGAGAAGGCGCTACGTCCTCCCTCCTATATCCTGCTTCCATGCTGAGTGCAGCCTTTAACCCTGAACCTCCTGCTGACTGCGACCAAGTCCATCTACCGACCCATAAGTGCAACCTGTCTGTTGTTTTCATGCAGAAGGTGAGGGTTATCAAAGACCCATATGGACAGATTCAGAGACTGTGAGACCAAAAGACTCCTTTGGCTTTTTGGAGACGACTGTTCTTAAATCAGTCCATTCAGTCGGCCACCAGAACCTGAACACTGGCCTGTAAAAAAAACACACCAATACAAATACAAACACACATACACACATACACACACACACAGACACACACACACATACACACATACACACACAAACACACATCAGGAACAATAAAAAGAGAGACTGTCGTTATAGATCATTATTTCTGTCTGTGCTTAAAACCCATGTTAAACTGTAAAGGCGGGTCATTTTTCAGTCTGATCACTTTATTAAAAAGCATTTATTTCAAAAAGCGGCATCACACCACTTACTTCTCATTGATTTTTTATGTAATGTCTGAACATAATTCTATTTTTATCTTCAATAGTACACTTGCACCTTAATATTCACACACTTGTATTTATTGTTTTATTGTTTTTTTTATTTTTGACCTTTACTGGAGTATTTTCATACTGATAATGTAGGCAGAACTCAATCAATTAATCAGTCAATAATTGATTAACTTACTTTTTTTATATGAAGTAAAGAATATATAATTTTTTTACTTTCAAGAGAATGTATTTATCAGTCAACCTAAATTTAGCACAGAGATTTCTTAAATACTGTCTTCACTTTGATCTGAAAAACAAAACAAAACCCCATCTTTTTCATGATTTACTTAGTCAAAGGAGGAAACACTATTAAATCTTAACCATTTATTCAATGATGCACAAATTATAGCAGTCAACATACAATTTGAATTCACTTACTTTCAATTTTACAAATATACTGAACAAAACTTAATAGAATTGTCTCAAAGTATAAAATTTACACTCACTATAACTGTAACTATGGATGTGCGGTGAAAAGACACCTGAACGAATGTTAACGTCATGACAACAAGACATAGCATTTGACCGACACCCAGCATCATCGAGCGTTTGTGCTGAAGTCGAAGAAGCTGCTTCCCGACCTGAAATACACTTGTGCGAGATCTCCTTCAGGTTCACGTCTGAACAGCATCATCAAACTTTAAATCGCTGTTTGGAATATTTTGATTCTACCAGAAACATACTGCATACAGAGTGCTTTGGCAATGCAATCTGAAAACGATGAGGGTGCAGAACATTTTAGTAGTAGACAAAATAAAAGGCACACTAGCAACATTTGAGGGAACACAGAAATGACAATACAACTCTATCTACATGGCACCTTTCATTACAGCGTAATAAGAGCACACTTTAAAACCGTCACTATCAAAATACCATCAAATCATAAACTTTATAAAGTTTAAAAGTACAGTTAAGTGCTCTTTATTTTTAATAGTCCCAGACGATGTGCTTAACAACAAAATTGTTTCTAACTTCAAACTCATGACCGATGACATACTGTTGGAAATTATACTGGGAACATTTAAAGGCAACAGGATGGACACCATTATCGAGCTACAACCTTTATTTCATTACTCCTATGAGTTGTTACATTTATTGCCAACAATTTTTTTTATTTGAATTGTTTTTCAAGAGAAAAACAACTCTTAATTCCAGGTTGTATAATGTGAATATTTTGCAGTTTCTTTCCTCTGTGACAGTAAAGTGAATTTGTTTTAGCCGTGGTCCAAATATGAGACATTTTATGTTCTTTTTGCTATTTTTTTGACATTTCAAAGATGATCCAGGAACCGACTTCAATTTGAAAATAACCAACAGATTAGTGAAACTATTGGTTAATTTTTTACTCCTACACTGTTAAACTGTGTGCAGCGCTTTGTGAAAGAAAGTAGCCAGCTGCTCTTTACCAACACCTGCTTTGCAAATGGAATGACTGAAATAAACCTGGAGAGTCTGCAGTGTTTTTGCTTTTGTTCCCACATTTCGATCAACCATTTTTTCTATGAAACATGGTGTATAGAGTATCAGTCGAAATCCTCTGCATGACCAACTGCACATAAGTTTCAGAGAAGAGACACAATGGCTAAAAACTCTTAAAACCTTTGAAAGTAGATCAATAAATCACAGCAAATCAACAGTTCTCCTTCAAAATGACCACAAAGCACCTGTTGATACAAGACTTTTGTGCTTCTTCGAATGTGACATAATTTACAAAATTATACAATTGTTCAAATTCTTATTTCAGCATAAACAATAGCCATTCTCTGTGTTATGTATATTCAAGCTTTAGATGAGGTGTCTTGTGATTTTTATGCAGACGATACAAGAGTTTGGCACGTGAAAGGAGGAGAGGGGAATCTGTGGACGCGTGACCATGACTTGAATGAAAAGGTTTCAATCTGTTCCCAGTTTGGCGATAAGTTCATCACAGATCTTGGTGAGCTCCTCAATCTCTTGGTTCTGTGACGGAGAAACAGAAATAGCGATTAAGAAGCAAGGGTTAAATTCATTCACAAGCAGAGGAGTATAGTTAGAGACAAAGACATCAATGATTAGATAAACCTTTATTCGTCCCTCTTGGGAAATTTCAGAATACATAGAACCACTAGGATGGAGGTTTGACCACTTTAGTATTTTCAAAAGTCTATATTTCGGTTAAAATAAACATGTTTTGGCTTCACGTTTCCTAAAATAGGTTTATTAACCCTTTCATGCATAGTGGTTACTACATTGGACAGCTATTTTAAAGTCGTTTTCTCTTATATGAACGAGTCTAGTAGGTTGTCATAATTTATGCACAAGAGGGTTAAATATCTAGTGGAACATGAGGTATGAAGGTTGCAGAGAAACAGAGCAGTGTTTCTGTGCTGTATGTACTGTACTTGTTATCCCAAATTCTTCTATAACACAATCGGTTATTTTAAAGTGTTAATTATCTTATGTTGATAATATTTAATGTTTTAAATCTGTTCCTAACATTAATTAATAAGGAGCACCGTGTTTGTTTATTCCTAGTATGACACATAACTTCTTTTTATCCAGTTTGCCTTGAAATTTTATTTAATGTTATTCAATAATTCATTTACTTCATTTATTCCATTTTCTATTGTTTTTAATGAGAACACTAAATGGTTCATTTGTCATTGGCTCTGTGATGAAGTGATAATGTCTGAAGTCCATCAGAGCCTTCACTTAATGGTCACTGGAATAGGCTCCAGCCCTCCAATGACTACCCCCCACCTCCGACAATTAAATAGGAAATGAATGAATGGTCGACTTATCAAAACAAAACTTACGACTTACCATCTTAAGAAATTGCAATTTTTGCCTTTGTCCTCATGGAAGTTTACAAGTTGTGTCATTTCTATTTACTGTATATTTCTGCATTTTTTTGACCAGGTTTAAGAATTGCAATTTTGATACAAAATCAATGTCATTTAAACCTGCTTTTTCCATCTTTTATCATACATTTGAGGTTTTGAGCGCCCTGTCTTTAACACACACTGTCTGACGTAGTTCTAATACATTCATTGCGTCTCCACTGAATCTCCTTCAGTCGTGTCCCGTGGTACTCCTACCTTTTGGAGGACAGCTCTTTCCAGCGACTCCACCCTCATCTGCTCCTTCCTGAGGCTGGCGCCGAGTGCAACGCTCTCAGCGTTAGCTTTAGCCCGGACCTGTGCAATCTCCTCATTGGCTCTGTGAGGAGAGAAGGCCGTGAGGAAAACCTTTGAATGAATATGACCTTTACAGATTAAACCTCTGCGATGATCAAAGTGGTTAATGGCCCCTTTAAAATAAGTAATGTTCAAACCACTACTGTGTGCGCAGAAATGTGGTTCTTACTTGTCCAGTTTCTCCTCTGCATGGACTTTGAGGGTTTGATACCTCTGCTCCTCCTGCTTGATCCTCATTAGGTAATCCTGCGCACACTTCTTCAGGACATCCTCGTTCTAAGGGACAGAGGGAGCGTTTACTCATCTGGCTTTAACGTGAACGTAGACCAGTGCTTCTCAATTACTTTCTGTTAAACCTTGCAGAGGAAGAAGAAAACATGTCCTCCCCCCTAACCCCCCCGCCCGATAAATATAAACACATGTATAAATACCATTTGTGTAAAAAGTTGTAATAACGTCTTATAAATAGGTCCTCTGCTATGGTGTGAGTTTGTTTTGCTATGTTATGTTTGTCTCCTTCTATGATGCTAACTTTCTCGCTGGTTTACTGAAGTAGCATTCACAAAGCGGGATGATTGTTGATAATGTTCACCACGCTTTCACCCAAAAAACACTCAAGTGTCTTAGTGTGATTGGGGTGTAATGTCTTTAAGTGACTCCTTTATTTGCAGTGGTGGTCCTTGCATTTCAGACCTGGGCCTGCAGTGATGCCCTACCCGACTTGATCCACCTCTTAAGACCATAATTCTGATTCATGGCTCTACACATGATGTATTTAGACCAGACACAGGTTTAAATGTGTCATCCACTAGACGTGCAAGGACCTGGTGTCCCCTGGCACGCCGCCGTCAGTGTCCGCACCCGGGTGCAGTCCAATGCCATGCGATCTACCCACAATACCTTACTATTCATATTCGTTAACAATAATATTAACTTGCTTTTCAGAGCCTGCCACCCTGGTGTACCATTCATAGTTATCAACATGAAAGTGTTGGAGTAATACTTGCTAACGTCACGGTCGGTCTCCCTTTACAGTTTCTAGCTTTTCGGAGTTCTCAAGAAAAGTCTTTCTTGAGATCTCCGCCCTCCAAATCTCCACCTGGGGCTAGAAGCTGAGCAACCAACTTAGGAAAGAATGAAATGACGAGTATAGACCATGGAGAATAATTTAATACATATTTGTGGAAAAAAATATATTAAAAAATGTATTTGTGATTATGTTTAGGCCAGCAGAAAAGGCCTTGCTGGGCTTGAGGGTCCACCACTGCTTATTTGTCTTCGTGCTGTCCATTGTTGTCCAACATTTTTAGACCATAAGCCTACTGGTCTTTCCTGGTCTCCTATCATAGTCACAGTGAAGTCAAGCGCCTCATACATATGTCATGTCTGTTACGCTGTAACTCTGTGCTTTTGTTCGGTGCAAAAAACCCTACTCCTTGTGGAAACTACTGTGGCCTATACCTCCACCTCCCCACCCACACCCCCCGGTATCACTCTGAGCCCCACTATTTGAGAAGCACTGACAGATTGAGCAGCGTGTTGGCAGTTCAAAGCTCTACTGACCTTCTTGAAGCCTTCAAGGACACCCTTCATATTCTCGTACCTCCTGAAGAGGTCGGCGAAGGAGCGCTCCACAGAGTTGAGGTCAGCGATGGCCTGATCCCGCTCCAAGGTCAGCTGTCGGACGCTCTTACTACAGGACAGGGTCTTCTGCTGCTGCTCATCCTCTGCAAACAAATGGATCAAATGTTTGGGCCTCTTGACTTTAAGGCTAAGGTCTGTATTTATTTATTTCTATTCACCCTTTTATGTCCAGCATCATTTTGTGTGTAGAACTATGAAATGAAAAACATTTAGGAAAACAGCTTTGATATTTGAGAGAAGTGTGAGTAGGTTTGCAGGTGCAAGATTCTTACAACTGCAAATCACTTTTTTTGTTTGGTTTGGCTGCTTGCTGACTTGGAGTAAAACCACCCACTTGTTGTTATAGCGTGTAAAAACTGCAAACACAGTATAACAACATAAGTTCATCTTCTTAACCTGCTTTATCCTCAGGGGAAATACAACAACAGTATTTTATGATGTTTAAGAGACATATAAATGTTCCTATTGATTAAATGTACTGTATTAATTAATTAAAAGGTGCTGAGACTTATTTATACCAAGCAATTGTATAAAAATGGTACAGAAAGTTACATTTTCAGTAGAGATAATACATAATTTTTCCTCAGATTGTGCAACATTTTGACATCTATCAAAAATCACAGTATTACTACAATAGAGTCCTGACTTGTTTGGTGCACTATATGGAAATACTGCGTGTGTTTTACCAGCAGGTGGCAGCAACTTACCAATCATCTGCGCAACTGTCTTCTCATATTCAGCAACTATTTTCCTGAAAAAGTGGAATGCATATACATGATTGACTGACGTTTGAACTTTAGTGATATAAACATATGATGAAAAACTGATCCAGAGAAACAGATACCGAACCTCATCTCCAGAACCTCTGCTCTGCTCTCCTCAAACTTCCTCTTCCACTCATTGACTTCAATCTCTTTGGTGATGATCTGATTGGAAAGGGGACAGATGTGTGTTCTTCAGAACATATTCATCACTGGCTTTACGTTCTTACAGTGTCTGTGTTAGTGTGTGAGTGTGTGAGTGTGTGAGGTGTGGCATCTACCTCTTCTCTGATCAGAGTCAACACTGCGGCCTTGTCCATCTCACTGAGGGGCGTGGTCTCCTGGGACAGAGCTGCCGGGTCGGTGACGTCACTGCTGATCACCTTGGTTGTTTGGTTCACCAGTATCTCACTCTGATGTACAGACAAAACACAGTACAATGAAAAGTGTAAACATTGGTGTTATTTACTAGTTACTCTTTGCACAGTTATCTGCTCCCTCTCCTTCAAGGGGCCTGACCTAATTAAGGATTAACATCACCTGGGCCACGCTGCAAGGCTGTGGCTGAGCAGTCAATCAGTTGGGCTATTTAAGGGCTGCCTGTTCAGCCAGCAGCGTGGCTCCATAATGACTTCACGCTGACAATCCACCCTGCAGTAACCCGGGCGTTTTATATTCACATGGACTCTGACCTGGACTCTGATCTTGATTTTTATGTAGATTTTTGTATTTGGAATAGTTCACGTTCTCGGGCGTTTATTTAATGGTGTAGGATGTGCTTCTTGGTATATGCTCTGTAAATGATGTATTTTGTGGTTCTATGTGTGTGTACTTGTTGTGAGTATTTTAGTTAATAAATGTTCTATGTTCTCCTTCAATCCGGTGCATTGGAGCTTCTCTGATTTCCGATCATGACAGTTACCTACATATTACACATTTATGTAAATCTAAATTTTAGTCCTAATAATAGTATTTTATATTTTATGGTCATTTTCTTATGCACGAAATCCTTAAATACCACTTTGATTTAATTTCCTAGCTAATTAATTTCATTCATTCAATTTTAATTTTTACTCATTAAATTCTCATCAAGTAAGACTTTCATTGTTTCATTGTTGAATTTAGCACAAGGGATGAGACCCCTGTTGTATTCACATCATATTTGAGTCGATTTAATACATCAAACATTACGTGCTGATTTGATTATTCAGTGAAGGGGTTTGAACTTCTGTAATCTTAATGTTTCAAGGGAAGCATTTGTATGAAACGATCAGGAAAACACAAAACCATGAGGGCAAAGGAGTGAAACAGAGCCATGAGAAGATACGATGTGATGATAAAAGATTCAATGTGATGACGATGAACAAATGTGACGGTTGTGTGACGTATTGTTGTAATGTAATGTATGATGTAATGTTGTAATGTAATGTGTGATGTGATGTAATGTTGTTGTCTAATGAAAAATAAAAAGATATATAGAAAAAAAATAAAAGACTCAATGTACACAAAAGAGATGGAAGAAAGTCAAAATAACACGAAAGAATGAAGTAGTAAAAGCAATATAATATACTACAACATTAAAACATGGGGAATTAAAACCGTATAGACACATTCCACTCACTATGTGATCTTTGAGATTACACGGGTCTTTCTCCTCCAGATGTGGTACAATCTTGATGTCAGGACCTTTGGACAAAACAATCTCTGGTAAGAAGAGCTGTAAATGAAACAATCTTAGTAAAACTATTCCTCATGCATGCCTGTCCTTAACTATCCATTTTGTTATTCAAGTTGAAATAGTTTTTGATTTCTTTTAATTTATGTAAATACAACTTACCATGTATTTTATTTTACTTGACATTACATTTTTTTGTGATGTCACATTTATTAAATTCACTAGAGACAATAATTCCTTGCATGTGTTTACATACTTTGTAAATACAGATGATTCTGATTCTAAAAAGATGATGTCATACTAACATCATTGTCACACATGATGATGTGGACATATTTTATTTACCAACAATCATTATCCAAATGTTGTCTGTGGAGTTCTTTAACACTTTTTTTACGCGGTCTGAATTGTTTTCCAGAAACGGTGCAATTTATTGAATGAATAAAAGGACATTACTGCAGATGTATATTTCTGTGACTCCACTGTGATGGCGTTACAGGGATTTTAAGTGTCTTCTGGAGGGTAGTACTGTCTAGTTTCGGACTATAAAAGTGTTTAATGTGGATGTTCTTTTTGTCACGTTATTCATGTCATTCCTAACACCTTCTACAACTTCACACAAACACACACACGCACACACACACACACACACACACACACACACACACACACACATACAAAACAATAAACCACGTAAAGCCTATTAGTTTTGTATGTGAAACTCACCCTCCATAACAGATACATCTTCAACTGTCTGTTTATTCCCAGAAGCCTTTTTGCATTCGAACTCTCCTCGCTCCTCCTGGATCTCCATTATCGGGCCCATGATGCCAGTGGATGCTAGTTTCTCCTCATCTGTGGCGTGATGAACTCTCTGGGTGATCTCCGGGGTCTGGACCACCACCTCATCCTCCACCTGAATGAAGGGCGGAAGTAAAGGGGAAAGAAGGAGGTTATTCAAGGTATGCTCCAGGTGAGAGATGTATGGACACAAAAAAGAGCCTTTTCCGCAGCAGGTCCAAGGCTCTGGAACATTCCTCTCCAACAAATTAAACGTGCACAGTTCTATTTACACTGCTAAGTGTGTGATGTATATTATATATATATGTGGGTCATTGACGTGTGGACACTTTCGGATATCATCTGGGGCGACTGCCCTAAAACTGTGAAAAATAAATACATTGA
>JAPTHA010000023.1:15500444-15513767 GCA_029814585.1 Gymnapogon annona | reverse complement strand
CCCGAGCATTGATCTCACTGTCTCGGCCGTCTAAGGGTTTCCAGCAGAACACTTGCCTGCAGTCTTGAGATCTCTCCTCCTCTCCCTCCTCCTCTCCTCCTCTTCCTCCATCTCGATGATCCCTCTCCTCGCTCGCCTCGTGCCCCTCTTCGTCCTCCTCTCCCCCCCTCACTGCTGTCCACGTCCATTTGGCCCAGGACACCGGTGACAGCCAAGACATCCCTCCTGGTTCTTTGGGAGTTCCTCTCCTCTCTGTGGAATCTCTCTGGTGCTCCTCACAGTTGGTCTCATCCGTTTGTTCTTCAGATATCTTCGCTCACATCTTTCCCCACTCTTCTCTCTTTACATTAACTTCCAGTTCCCATTAAGGGGCCAAAGGTATCTCTTTAAAATCCCACTATTTGTGCACACTCAATCAGAAGATCCAAATTCCTTCAGCTTTTCTGTCTATTTCCCTTTTAGATTCAGTCACTCTCTCAGTCTCTCTCTGTCTCTGTCTCTGTGGCAGAATACCACAGCTCTCTGATCAGCTGGTTTCCAAAATGCTCTCCTCTTCTCAACCCCCTCCTGCCTCTCCCCTCCACCTCAGACCAATCCACTCACTAAAGAATTCAGAGGGGGAGACAGGAAATTAGAGGCTGAAAATGACTGCGGCTCTTCTTCTCCTTTGCTCGTAGATCTCCCCTGTGGCTTCACAGTGGTACATGCCTGTCAGCCTTCTCTTCTGCTCTGAGGCAGGAGGAGGGAGTCAGAAAACAAACACAGGAGGAGGTGGAGGAGGAGCCTAACTGTTGGGGCTCCACGTTTTATAGCCCAGTGAGACCTTAGGAATGTGGCTGCTGGATCTGAAAGCTCTCTTTGCTCCCCCAGGCTGTGAACAGTTGACTGGCTCTCATATCCAACGGCAGGCAGGCATGACCAGGGAAACCAGTTCTGTGAGACAGCCCTAGGTCATCTGCCTGTCTGGAGGCATGTGATTCCTTTAGTCCAGTGCTCCTCAATTATTTTCTGTTGCTCCCCCTTCCCCTAGAAAGAAGAAAACATTTGGTCCCATGGCTGCCACAATGCTGAATAATAGTATTTATCAATAAATATCTAATAATAGCCTCATAAATAGGTCCTCTGCTATGATTTTGGTTTGTTTTGGTTCGTCTCCTTCTATGATGCTAACATGCTCGCTGGTTTACTAAAGTGGATGGTTATTGACAATATTCACATTTTCATAAAAACAACCCTCAAATGTCTTATCAGTGTGACTGGGGTGTAATGTCTTTACACCTTCATTTATTTGTCTTCATGCTGTCCACTCTAGAGCCAAACCCCATTTGTCTCTCCTGGTCTCCCACCGTAGTCACAGTGAAGTCAAGTGTTACATACCCTTTGTCATGTTTCCTGGTCTTAGCTTTAGGGAGACTTTGATTTTGTCTCATTATCTCTGTCTCTCTCTGTCTTTCTTTTCATCTCTGTTAAATATTCATAATGGGTGTATAAGCACCTACATCATAGAGCTAATACTCCTTGTACACACTCTGACAGTGAGAGCACCACTGACACCTACTGTAGTGGATGTGACATTACATTTTATTCTTGTACAGCATGTCCCTCAGGGGCACACACGTCGCATCACTATTTGCAACACTAATTTAGTCTAAGGCCAAAGTTCAGAGCACAGACCTGACAAAAAAACCATAATGGGAATCAAAACAGCAGTGACTAACACAGGTAGAAACCAACTGGCACAGAAACACTTGCTGTCACAATGTATCATGGTATTTCAGTGCATTTAGCCGCATTTTTAACAGACAAAAATGGAAACCAGTGACTCGTAAACTCATAAAAAAACAACAACCTGTGACTCTTGGGCATCACTTATTCACTTGTTTTTGTCACTGAACCTGTTTTGTGTTTTTTGTGCTCTTCATGTGTATATGTGTGTGTGTGCGTGTGTGTGTGTGTGTGTGTGTGTGTGAGTGCGGTGGGTGGGGGGGCTTTGGGAATGTTGTCTAGTAGAATATATAAATGTAATTGTAATATTGTCTAATGAAAAATCTAAATAATACAAGAATGAAAAAAACAGCATCTGACATATGTGGAAAACAAATGTCATTGATGGGATTCTACCTGTCAGGATACATCATGATTTATCTGTGAAATTACCAGCCTTTATCACATACAGGTAAAAAACTATTGCCTCATAAACTGAAAAAGGGACATAAGGTAGAAATCAATTGCCATAAGGGAAATTCTTTGTATCAGAAAATAAAAAGTCTACCACTAAGTCGCTTTGGATAAAAGC
This sequence comes from Gymnapogon annona, assembly GCA_029814585.1. NCBI lineage: Eukaryota > Metazoa > Chordata > Actinopteri > Kurtiformes > Apogonidae > Gymnapogon > Gymnapogon annona. Next base: position 15,511,471 of record JAPTHA010000023.1, on the reverse strand, counting down.
ACTTTGGATAAAAGAATCTGTCAAATGCAAAAATAAATAAATAAATAAAAAATATACGCTGCATGTAGCATAATATTTAAATGCAATAAGCATTGAACAGGACAGTTTGATATTCAAGTTTTCAGAGTAAAGGGATTCATATAACAGTTTTAAAGAAGTCTCTGTTTGTTTATCAGGAAAGAAAAACTTCATTATTACAAACGATGCCAACACGAAATGCCTCAAAAATGAGGAACGGCTGAAATGAGGAACAGCATAAGTTAATAAAAAGGGAATTACTGCACAACATACTTATGAATAGTTCATATGACCCACATTTTGCCAGCATTGTCAAGTTAAAGTGTCATTTGGGGCCAAACTTTATTCCATCACATGAACCTTCAGTGTTGTTTATTGGCTTTTTTTTTTTAATATAATGCTGCATAAGGAGTTGTTTTTTCCTCTGCAGCAGATACACTCCTCCCAAACTCACATCCAAGACACACACGTGCCTCTGTCAGGCTCAGAGTTTCCACATTCAAGCAGAAAGGGTGGAGTTTGTCCCCTGGTCTACGTATTTACTGTCTGGCTCTGGTGTGAGGGTGAGACCAGTGCATATGTTACAGGTCCATTACATGATGCATAAAGAGGCTGTCACTGCTAGGAAACCATTTGGCTTTTATTCACTTAACTTCATACACTTAAAATGGATTATTCTGCTGAGTCCTGGGTCATCACTTAGTAAATATGTGAGAGGGGGTTTTCAGATAGAGCTAAAAGGACACAAGAGGGATTTAAAGTGTCTGTCAGTCACTGAATTACTATAAGGACACATAGTACTCAGGGGGAAGCAGGTTACATAAGAGCAGATTCCTAATATTTCCGACAAATAGAGACAAAAGAAACGAGCCTGAAAGACTGAAGTGAGCTCCACAAAGGTTCAAGCTAGCAGGCTGGTGTTTTTGTAGTCTAAAAATGGCATCAATAAACATCAGAGGGGCAACTGTGTGTTTGCATGCCTGCAGATAAAAGACAGCTCCATTCTCTTTACCACCAAAGCTCCTGCCAAGGAGTCTGACGGCGGCCCATCCAAATCCAAACACAACCCAAAAGCACTCAGATTTCAGTGGGAGGAACCCACAAAGCATCGAAGAGAAAAAAACAACTCTTCAAATGAACTGTACACTAAAAGCACATCTCATATATAGTAGCACATGACATGTACGTCTCCGACACACGGTTTAAATAGAGTCTCTTTGAGTGTTAGAGGACAATAGTGGAGTTACATTGTTACATAACAGCCTTTCCTCTGAAGCCTGAAATAAGCACAGACGCACAGAGAGATGACTCGGCCTGGGCCAGTCATCAGCACACAACGCAAACGCATCAGATGTTCCCGGAAATGAATAAAAAAAGAGAAAACAGGGGTTACAAAGAGCACAGGCCAAGGAAATGAGTCAAAAACTGAGCAGTGGAATAGCTGTGGACATTTGAGGAACAGAGTAGAGACAGGAAGGACATGTTCAACAACAGCCAGTGACAGAGATGATCCTGTTTTATAACACCACTGTATGTTATAATTTACATATAATTACATTTTAAAAAAGCAATAAAACAACATCTTAAGATTAAAACTCAAACCTAAAACCATAACCCATTCTTAGCTGTGAAATACCAGAAAAGTTTTTTTTTTCCCCATCAAATCCTGGCAGAGGTGTAAATTGCTTTTCAGTCTAAACCTTCATGTCTCTTGAATGTGAGAAGAAGAATCGATGGCTTGTGGGGACATCTGCTGGTCAAACAATGTAGTAAAGTACAAGGGACAACTTCTAAAAATGTTAATACTGTGATAATAACAAAGATGATTGAATCTGAGGTTCAGTAACACATGATTGTAACGTTTTCCACACAGATTACAATTATGTCAAAATTGTACTTAATATTTTGTGTATTCATTACAGACTGGTAAGTAAATTGCAGGAATCCTTTTTTTTTAATTAAGATACTGCATCTACTACATGACATACAGTCTATGAAAGAAGCTTTAGAATAGTGAATGTGCATATTGCAGCACACAAATATGTCACAGTTTAATGGTTAACATTTGATCAACTCTACATCTGTGTACGGGAAATTGATTCCACATATAGAATAATTACACTGACCACAAGATAAGCCTTAAGGTAAAGGTACTGACACTTAAGAAGAGCATCCAAACATTGTAAGTAGGTATTTTCAATTATGCACTAACTGTCTAATAGAAGATAAGATAGATATAGATATATCCCTTTATTAGTCCCACTCAAGGAAATTCCAGATATACAGCATCAAGAATAGATTTACAGAGCACACAAGAGCAAAAATATATATAGAAATCCAAATAAAATCCAAATAAAAAATATATAGAAGCAGAAAACAAAACTGCAACCTTAATTTGTTCTTTGAGTGTCTATCTGTCCTTTCCCAGTATTTAAATCAAATCAAATTTGTTTACATAACGCCAAATCATAACTAAATCATAGAGGTCATCTCAAGACACTTTAAATTCTACAGAAACCAATAGAATCCTCTGTCAGGAAAAACTCGATGACATGACAGACACAAACTGCTTGTCCCATATTTGACATTACATTATTAGAGCCTGTGCTGTTTGTGCGTGTGAGATGAAAACAGTTAATGCTGCCTTCTTGTGGTCATGCAGTGTGTTTGGATTTAAAACATTCAAGCAGGTATCACATTCCTGTGACTTTGTTTGACCAAAACTTCACAAGACGCTTCATGGTGTTTCCTTGTCTTCCTTGTCTACAGGAGATTTTCAAAACTTGCGAAACAGACCACTAAAATTCTGTCCAAAAAGCTTTAACAAAGCAGAGTTAGCCCCTTGTCCAAACAGTGTCCTGTGCGTTCAGGAACACCTCAGAGCGGCTACAAAAGCTAAGGTGTCTAAAGCAGGCACCTGAAGATAAATACATGTGTCTGCACTGGTCTATTACACAAAAGTACTAAACTAATCATGTTGCCGGGATTGTTCTGTCCAATGTCAAAGGACTGTGTTGTTACAGGTTCTACACTGAGCCTATATAATACTGATCCTCTGATATAAACAGTGTCTCCTGAATTTGTCTCTAAATGTGTCACTTTGTGTTTCCAACTACATCAGTAATGTATCAGATCATGTATGTGTAGAAATGGAAAAGGCTGTTTAGATTTAGACTTAGACTTCCTTTATTGTCATTACACAGACACACACAATGAATCTGTTGTAGCAAAATGTCATACAATTGTCAGCTGATAACACAAATAAACATGGAAATAGAAAAGTGCACAGTTGATGAAATGAATCCAAAACTATGAACAGTGAAGGTACCACATATCAATGTAAACAGTACTGTAAACAGTGAAGGTACCACATATCAATATAAACAGTACTATAAATAGAGAGAATACTGCACAACAATGTGAACAGCACTATAAACAGTGCAGATACCAAATAGACAGAACCAGTACTATAAACAGTACTATAAACAGCGGAAGTACCACTGATACATGTACAGAGTGAAATAATTTCTTTTCATGTTTTTAAAGAAAAAAAAAAGCTTTTTGTTATTAAAGTAAACATGTTCAATTAAACATTTTAGCTATTTTTTGTTTTTTAAGAAAAGTTTTTTCTTTTTTCATTTTTGAAGAGAGAGAGAGCGAGACCTCATGATACACGCCTCTTACATTTCAATTATATCACTCCATTAATTTTATATCAATTTTCTAATCCGACCGTAATGGGTGTGTAAACTCTTCCATCTCAGATCCTCTGTTCCGCAGGTATTATAAATAATCCTGGTCATCTGGAGCCGGTATCCTACATGGATTTAGGTACTTCCTTCTTCCATCACAACTGGATGTTATCGTGTCGTTTCCAGGCTGCTGCACAGTTTGATGATGAGTTGATCATTAACTGAACCCGATGCGCATCTAAAACACGAAGGCAAAACCAGAAGGAAAAAAAAAACATTGTACTGCCGTGTGTTAATCGATAGATGGCAGTGCAGCTCTCTGACGCAGGAGCAACTAAGTCCGCCGAAGCAGAAGAAGAAATACTTCCGCTGTGTAGTAGTAAATGGCGGTCGCGCTCAAGCGGGCAGTAAACATTTCCCTGGTTATAACTGTAACTGTCTAATTATCATCAAAACATGTACTCGAGTGTGGCGGAAATACAGAGTGGCTATAATAAGTTTATTTTGAACTTTCAGGTTGATCCATATGCGGAGCTGATCGGAAATCCTCCTCGAAATAAACGAAGAAAACGGTGAGAAAAGCGTTATTGAATCGGTGTTAAACGATAGCTTAAAGTTACTAACATCTTCCTAATTATATATTTGCTTGGTATCGGAGACTTAATGCAACGTTATATAGTTATCTTTCTGCTAATGAAAGAACTTAGCTGATAGTGGATGGCCTTTCGTCGGTTTGGTTTTAACACGCCGTGACGCTAAATGATAAAACCTTCCGTGTCGACAAATGTAGATAAACCCATGGAGAAGGAAGATGGGGAAATTGAGCAGGACTGTGAGGTGACAGAACTGCGGCTCCGAGTGGACTCTTTGAAGCAGGAGTTGAAGGAGTGTAGATCAGAGCTGGTCAAGTTACAGAAACAGCTGAGCCAGTCCGAGAGGCTGCAGAGGAGCACGGAGAGCTACAACGAAGACTTGAGGAAACAGGTCAGTCCACACCATCGTGACATCAGAAATCTAATTTTAAAATAAGGACCATCCTTACATTATGCGGACGCCACGCACTATAAACTCTCCGCGAGTTAAACGTGGTAGAACGCCTCATTTTCTTTATCCTAAGGACCAATACAATCCCCGAGCAATGCACAGTGACGCTTATTGTGCTTGCTGCCTTTCTGATTTTGTTCTCTGCTTTTAAGATAGTTACACAGTACACTCCCTCCCACTGTGCAATATGGTTCAACAAGTGTAATGCTTCTTATGTTCAGTTGATTTCAAAACATTTTACAGGAAATCAACCAAGGACAAGAGAATGATGAACAAAAGTGTCATAAGCAGGAATAGTGATGAAGCGCTGTAGTAAACATGTCTTTGAGACATTTGGTTTTACATGAGATAGTGTTTACTGAACAAAATTGAGTTGTTAATGACTATTTCCAACAAGTCTGAAATTGGCATTATTTTTCTGTTCCATGAATCACAACTAAACTAAACATTTAGGCCTTCTTTGTACCTACTTTCCATATGTTTGAAAAATGTTATGTTTTCCTTATGCGTGTTTGGGACAGTGTGTTGTTTGAGCTAAAACATTGTATTTTCTCTTGTGAACCTGTTTTGAAAGTCCTGTACAATATGTAACCTCTAAAGATACGCTACAAAGTCAAGGTGTTTTCAGCAACACGAGTGTTGCAACTCTCATACACATTTGTTTTGTCTCACAAGTATAAAAATGAAACCTAAAAAGACACAGTCCTCTTTGTTTGGGTTTGTTGATCATCACTGTATTTGATGCAATGCTCCTTCTTGCAAAAACTAATTGCTTGATAATGATTCACATTCTGGACTAACAGCAGTGTGACTAAAGACTGTTCAGTAGATCCTTTGAAGCAGAGAGGGACAGATTCTTCAAAGTTTTACAAACTAATTATACTGGCAGACCTTTGATTGGATAAAAAAAATGAAAGCCCTGATTTTTTCAGGATTGTTTATTTCTGCAATTGAAGTCATTATGAAAAGGCTGACCAGCATTATACCAATTCACTAATATAATAATTATTTCAGGTTGATCAGCTCAGTGCAGAAATACATGAACGGAAGAAAAAAGAAAAAGACAGAGTCAACGGTGAAACCCAGACAGAAGAACATGTATGGACAGAAAGTGGTATGTTTATTTGTAATTCATATTATTTGTGATATTCTGTTTGGTAAATAGGAAATTAAGTATACTTTTGTTTCTCAGATTATTACAACTACTATTATGGCGACTACAACCAGAACCCTGAGGCTGCTGAGAGTCAGGGCACCGTGGCAGAGGATGTTGCCACCACCAGCGAGGTGACAGTGGCTTCAACAGATAATGAAGCAGCAGCAACACCAGCAGCAGAAGTATCAGATCAGCCCGACAGCAATGCTGCAGTCAAAATGGAGGTATGTTAATAAAAAATTCAGTTAAGCCCAGAAACAGTGGTATTTATAATTGTTTACTTTAGTATTTAGTATTTTTTATTTGAAATACTGGTAAAGGCCTGTGTCAGCATGAACAGATTATTTCAAGGTTTACATAATAAACGCTATGTTATTTGTTGTAGGATGGTGATGCAACATCAATAGCTGACATGTTAAGGGCCACTGCTGAGGAGGCAATGACACAAACCAGTTTTGTGTTTGACGAAACGACTGGAATGTACTACGACCACACCACCGGCTTCTACTACGATTCGGTTTGTCAGCAGAAACATGGTCCAACACAAGTCATTTTACACACTATCTAAATTAAATTGATGTAAAGATCTCAATCACTTAAATGACTGATCTGTTTGTTGTAGCTGGTCCTCGGTTGAGTATTGTTGAGTTTTTCTGCACAGGCGTGTTTAAACTATAATCAGTGGGGCACAGTCCAATAACAATGTATTTCCTCTAAGAAAGTTCAAATTCTACATCTACACAGTCCCTTCGGTGAAAGCCCAGAATGGTTATTTTGAGCACATTTTACAGAAAGTTGACACCAGTCTTTTGACCATGTGGATGTTTTCCTTCCTCAGGCCACTCAGCTGTACTACGATGCCAACTCAGGCATTTATTATTACTTCGATGCAGAGAGCGGACGGTATCAGTTTCACTACAGGATCGAAGTGTCTGCTGTACAGACGGGCGCAGAGGTTTCCCAAGATCAGAGCACGACAGAACGGAAAGGCAGAAAGTTAAAGAAATTCGTCAAAAAACCTCCTCACCACAGTGATAAGGTATTCACCAACAGGACAACTCCATTACCCACATGTGGCACGAGTACATTTTTCACAATTACTGAATTTCCTCTGGAACTGTTGTATTATGATGCTTAAAGTTTGTTGGTCTCAGTCTTCAAACAATCTTCTTTTTAATTTGAATACGTTTGAGGCTAGTTCACTAAAAAGAGTATTCCTCTTACTTAGGTGCAAGATGTGACTCACTCATTGGCTAAAATGAAGATTTCCTCTTACTGGGATTCTTCCACACGCACAGGTACACCTTTTCATACCTTCCTTACCAACATCAGGTGTGAGAATAAGCCCGTATAGCATTGATTCCCAACCTTTTCTGTGCCATGGACTGGTTTAATGTCTCAAAATATGTTCATGGACCAGCCTTTAAGCTGTGAAGGATGAATACAATAAAATAAAATGATACGATCTGCATAAAAACCGGTATTTAGTAAATATAATAATAAGGGTGAATCCACTGTGTATGTAACTTTATTAGCAGTAACATCGAGTAACATAGAGTAACTGCCTCTCTACAGCCAAAGAAACCAAACAAAGACATTTGTTTTTTGTTCATTTTCTAGCTCCAGAGTTTCAATTTAGAGCAAATGTATTATGTGTTAGCAGTTGCAGCAGCTGGTTTAAGAAGGTAGTGAATGTAACCAAAGCAGCATCTGGATGGGCGTCAACACTGAGCCGGTATTGGTACGTGGCCCAGGTGTTGGGGACCACTGCTGTATAGAACTTGAACATAGTGTTTCTTGTACTATATCACATACTGAGGGGTAATTCGTTAGTTTGGATCTCTCCGTCCTTATTCATCTGGATTTAAAGAAATAGGTAGATGGATAAGGATGAGAGCTGCAGTGTAAGGATCTACTGCATTGAAGACTGAGACCATACCTCTGTCTGTGAAAGAACACTGGACGTGAACACTCTGATCTCACTATCAACTGTATGGTGACAGGAACCCACATCTGATCATACAAAGTTGGAAGAAGAAGAAACGGAGTGGGTTGAAAAGGTGACAGCAAAGAGGACCCACGAATCACGTAAACAAAAACGAAGGTCGCGTAGTCCAAGCGATGCTCCACGTCGAAAAAATTCCTCCAAAGATCGAGAAGAGAGAGACAGATCTTCATCTAAGAGGAAGAAGCACAGAAACGGTTCGACCCACGACGATAAGAGTCGGTCGAAGAAAAAGAAGAAGAAGTCCAAGTCTGAAAAGCACAAGAGGAAAAAGAGGTCAGTTTCACGGAGCGACGGCTCAGAAAGGAACAGCGAACCTGAAGAAGGCGAGATCACAGAGTCGGACAAAGAAGAGTGTGATTCCACCTCGTCGTCATCATTGTCACCTGAATCCCCCTCTGAAGAGAACAACGACTTAGAGATGGAGACTCAGAGTCAAGAAGGTGAGGGGCGGGAACAGTTCAATTACTGAACACATGGGAGATCAGTGGACTTGTATCTTGTGGCATTAACTTGAGGGTTATAATGTCAACATCAGTCTGCACGTCTGTTTTTTAAGATTTTCAACGTGCACTCTTGAATGATTCTGCGATCTGTTTGTCTTGCAGTCGAAGATATTTGGCCGCCGTGCGTCAGGGTGACAGTGGTTCGGTCTCCAGTGCTTCAGGTGGGCTCGCTCTTCATCATCACAGCAGACTCCTCAGCTACTATTGGCAGGTATGTATCACGGATTCACTAAAACAATATACAGTAATAATGGGATACATAAGCACTTTAAGACAAACATCATGTGTGTGTTACAGAGAAAAGGACATGAACCATGCCATCAGAATAGCAGAAATGGGCGTAAGCAAGGTACCCCAGCTCACTCTTTGAAGAGATGACTTTTTGTACTTTAGGTGGTCCCCAACACCCTGGCCGTGGACCAGTACAGGTCTCTCTGTCAATCGCTACTAGGTCGCACAGAAAGGATATATAACTTACATTATTTCTGTTTTCTTATTATTTTTATAATTAGTATTATTCTGAATAATGTTTTATTTTGAAAAACTGCCAGATTCTCTCCGCCACACATGTCGTGATGTTACTGCTAATAAAGTTACATATACACCCTTAATATTACATTTACTAAATACCAGTTTGTATGCCGGTTATATCATTGTATTTAGTTCCATTCATTGACCACAACTTAAATGGTAGTCCATGAAAATATTGTCGGACATTAAACCTGTGCAAAAAGGTTGGGGACCGATGCTTTAGAGGTATTTGGTGTTTTCTAAATGTGCATTTTCTGTATGTTTGCATTCAGTTCCATGCTGAGGTGTACTTTGACCAGGAGCAGCAGAGCTATGTGCTGGTGGACCAGGGAAGCCAGAATGGAACAGTCGTCAACGGCAACAGGATCTTACAGGTACACATTTTGTCTTGGGTTCAATCCACACTGATATGGTTGTTCTTCAACGGCATATTTTTAGACTTCTATTTTAAAAAAAACATATCTGTCCATATGGGTCAAACTGTGTGTTATATCGGTCTCAGTTCATCATTGCAACAGAAGTCACTGACTTCTAGATTAATTCTTATGTTTTTATCTGCAGCCCAAAACCAAGTGTGAGCCCCATGCGCTGATGCACGGAGACGAGGTGAAGATGGGAGAAACAGTTCTGTCCTTCCACATCCACTCAGGGACTGATACCTGTGACGGCTGTGAGCCTGGTCAGGTGATGGCACATCTCAGCAAGTACAAGAGGGAAGAGCCTTGTCTTCTCTCGGGTGAGTTAGCTCAGGATAAAACACTATGAAAAAAAAAACATAATTTTAACATAAAACACCAAATATTTAAATATTAGTGATGGCAAGGTTGTTTGTGAGGCAGTGTCTACTGACGGAAGATCACTGTATTTTCCAGACCCTAGAGCGCACCTGAGTATAAGCCACACCCTTCTGTACTATAAAAGAAATCTATATTTTTACATATAACGTGAGATATTTACACAGAAAGATCTAGTAAATGTTTATTTATATACCTGCTGCATGTTTGCTACAACATTGCAGCAGCTCTATTTCCCTCTCGGATATCCACATCCATTGTTTTCAAATTAAAGCTGCATCATATGCATTCCTTTGTGTGCTTTCCACGACGACTGTGTGCATGACATGCAATATGATTATTTAAAGTTGCGTTTAAAACTAACATCTTCTGGTTGTATAGGCTGCAGAGTTCAAAAGCATGGGAAAAAAGTAGTGGCGGCTTTGAGTCCAGACAATACAGTATATTTCTTACTTTGTCTTTGTCTCCAAAGGTCCTGTTCTGACCAAAGAGGACAAAGAAGTGCTGAGGCAGAAGGAGCTGAAGCAGATGAAGGCCAAATACGGCCTGCAGGTGAGTCCCATCAGCAGCCGCTTTCACTTGAACTCATCATTTCATTATTCAACTGGTCACATGTCCTTCTTCATAGAGCAATGAGTTTGAAGAGGTCAAAGCTCTGAAGAACCCCAAATACAAGGACCGCGCAGAGTCTCGGCGACAGACGGTGGGCAGCGAAGGGGTTTTCCAACGAGATGACGCACCTGCCTCTGTTCACACGTAGGTGTATCATCATTTACATCATCAATTAGTTTCCTTTTTTACTGGTTTGTAAAGAAGGAAACTAAAGGGGGCAAATATTAACAACACACTGTTTTTTTGTCCTCAAAGGGAGATCAGTGAAGTCAATAAAGGACGGAAGATGTTAGAAAAGATGGGCTGGAAGAAAGGAGAAGGACTGGGTAAAGAGGGAACAGGAATGAAAGCCCCGGTAAGATGAAGCTGATGGGATTGTTTTTTGTTTGTTGTTATGTATCATATTTATTATTAGTTACATTTATACATCACAAGATGACATTGCCAACTCATAATGGCAGAGTTGAAGACAACAGACAATAAAAAAATCACGCAAAAATGGGTACAGTGACCAAAAAACAACATAAATAAGTGAACCATATGAGTCCTCACAGAGAGACATACCATCTGTTCTCACATAGAGACAGATGTGTGTGTGTGTGAATGTGTATATATAAAATATATATTTCTTAATATTGGTAGTAATTGCATTCTATCTAATGTTAATAT
>JAPTHA010000023.1:15434986-15445724 GCA_029814585.1 Gymnapogon annona | reverse complement strand
GAATGGCTGAAGGGGGCGAAGATATCATCTTGGTCACATATTTAATTACAACGCCATTCTCAAGAAAACTTTTCAATAAAACACACTGTATAGAGAGACTGGCGACCCCCCCCACATAGCTGATAACTATGAATGTACACCTGGCTGGCAGGCTCCCAAAAGTAAGTTCATATTACTGTTAAAAATATACTAATGAAATATTTCCGACAAGCACGGACCTCGGACGTTCGGTCATACCTTGCACGATAGATTGCACCGACCACGGCCGGACCATAGCATGGAACACGGCACGGACCACGGCATGGGCCCATGGGTCAGTGCATATCCATGCCTGGGTCCGTGATCGGTGCGCTGCCGCAATACGTGCACAGACCGCGTGAACTGATTAGTGCACTGCGATAAGTGCACACCATCGGTGCACCACGATCGATGCACGCGTGTGATCGGTGCACGCGCGTGACCGGTGCATCGACCATGCGGACCCTGATGCTGGCCGGAACTGGGTCAGACCGTCGCACCGTGCGCAACTAGGTCGTTCGCTGTATCTGAGCGATGTCATTTCCTTTTGTTTCTCTGTTATTAGTGTACTCAGTAGACTAATATAACTCTGTTGTACGTGACTTTATGTTCAGGTGATACAGTTGTATGTGTTTTGGTCTAAATACATCATGTGTAGATCCATAGATCAGAATGATGGTTTTAAGAGGTGGATTAAGTCAGGTAGGATATCACTGCTGGCCTGGGGCTGAAATGCACGGCCCGCCACTGATTTTTAGCCTCATGCATAGAGGTCAGGGTGAGGACTTTTCTCAAGTATTTACTGTAATAAGTTTCACTAAATCTCATAGAACTTGCCTTTTACTGTTTCTTGATGTTAAACTCTCTCATCATGTTATAACATTTTTCTGTACTGAATATTACTTTAGATTTTACTTTTTTTCCCAAACAAATGTTTACGTCAAGTTAAAACATTAAATTAATGTCTTAATTTAACAATTTATAATCTCTATGTTTGCAAATACTTAATTTAAATATTCAAAGAGTATCTGCTGGCATCAGTGGCATTAGAATGAATATTAACTGAAAACAAATACAAATACTGTGATACCAATTCAGTCCATTTACTTGATTTGAGTACTGTCTGCTGTTTTATTCTTCACACCATTATCTTGAAGGAAATTAATGAACAATTTAGAGACTATAATTTTTTGCTTATCCCAGGTATATTCTCATTTTGTTATTAGGAGGATGGTGATAATGGATGGAGGATGATGATTTTTTTTTCTGTTTAATTTTCTATGAACAGTGGCCTTGTTCCTGTTCTGCAATGAGGGCCTGGATTTTGTTTTGATAAACAATATTATAATAAATTATGTATTTTTATGATATATTTGCATTTCCATGTACCATCCAACCGTGCCACCTATTGCAATCCCTAGTAAAACGTTTCTGTCAAAAACCCACTTTTCATCTCTCCGTACATAAATGCCTTCCACGTTACACTTGTAAATGTCCCACATTAATTGCATACTTTCTAATATCACAAATACTGCGCACCCTCTAAGGCTGAAGTATGCAAATACCCTATAAGGAAATTGCCAGAATAAAAAATATACTGCTCTATCTCCTTTTAATCTAAGCATCTATGACGCAACACACTTTCACGCTGCTGTGGGAAAGTCAAGCCCAAATTTCAAGGGCAGTGGACTTTCCATGTTTCCAAATTTGCTGGAAACGTGTGATTTGCAAAAGTCTCCTGTCCTGGACAAAATTTTCTGGAGACTGAAAACAAAGCCAGGATGGTAATGCAGAAGTTCACTTTCCTCTCAGACTACTGACATTACAGAGAGTTTATGAAATATTGGCCTAATGTTGAAAATATGATGTCTGGTGAATGTTAAATTCCGATTTTTGAGGGGGAATTATTATATGAATGAGAGAAATGACTAAACTGTCTCATATTTGTTGTTGAGCAGAGGTGGGCTTAGCCATTTGCAATATTTTTAACAGTCATTTGTACACTGGAAAAAAAAGGCCTTACTAGACTATGAAGTCCAATCCCGTCACCATAGAAATATATAAGTCTCTCCCAAATGTAAACAGACTCTGCGTAATGCTAGTCAGTCATATGTACAGGTCAGAATTCATCATGTTGCCGGGTCATCGACAGACAGTTCTACTGCTTCGCCCTGTGAGTTGACGTCATCCACATTCGTTGGGTGTTCACAGTGTGGCCATCAATGAACCAATCATTGCCACTTCACTACACTCGCCCAGTCATGACATGACAGAGTTGACACAGATGAACGAATTCACATTGACACGATGGCCTTTGAGGATGAAGACGCTTCGGTAAATGTTGCCCTGTTGCCTCATTCTCCTAGGGCAGCTGCAATTTTGAAAATGTAATGTGAAATCACTTGGGGAAATTATGGGCGTCTGCACAAGTCAGTGGGTTCAATCAGAAGAATTTTTTTTTTGTGACAATGCTACATTGGAGCGACGTAGGTAATGCGCAGTATGCTGCAATTTTCTTTTCCACCAACGTAACCGTCTGCAATTTCTCTGTAATATTTCTTGACCCCGCAGTGCATAAAAGACAAACTCTTTCAGGATGACAACTGCCCAGTTGACGTCAATTAAACTTGTGCTCTTCTGCTGAGAGACTGTTGGCTGACCAGCGCGGCCCACAAACAATAGCCACTATTATGCATCCTCAGGCATGTCTACTGTTAAGGCATGCAATTCTGCCTCAGAGCAAACCCACCTCCTCAGAGACACTGAAATGAAACATGAACTAATTTGTGTCTTAGTGGTTTCTCCCATTCTTAACCCCGAGCTCTGGCCAAGGCCGAAACATCGCAAGCATCGCGCATTTATAAATAGGCAACGGGTAAAAGGGAAAGAGAGAAAGGGAGCCCAGCAGATGACTGAAACCATATGGAACTGGTGGAGAGTAACTCATCTTGTGACAACAGAGCACGGAGCCCCCCCCCTCACCTCGACAGCCTGCCACCCCCTCCAGTCCCACTCTGTCTCATGTCACAGCCATTCACGAAAGACTGCAATTGGAGAAGGTCAATCGGTGGCTGGGGCCAAGAACAAAGTGATCGTGATTTTCAAAAAGTACATGCGGGATCTGAGGAGGAAATGGTTTTGCCGCCAAACACTCAATTACCCGTAATTACAATAATTCAACCTTGGAGGATGGTTTATTCCATTTTATTATGAGGTCCGCTCTTTCATGTCTCATAGCTGGAGGAGGAGGGGAAGGTTGTGAACAGTGACAAGGACTATGTGAAACAGATACTAGGGTCCTCATCGCTATGCCTTCATTTTTTCCTTTTAAGTCCAGCAGGAGTTCAGCCCATGGGCTAATATTTGTAAAAAAACAAAAAAAACAACTGAAAACATAGAAAAAATTGATAGGTCACTCTTGCCTCTTATGAACTTTATCTATTAGTAGTTGTGCCACAGAGACCATGATATGATCATTTATGTAGATCTGATTAACTGTGACAGCATCACATATAGATCTTTTTATGTTGAATATATTTGAGTTTTGGATTGTTGATTGGACAAAGACATATGAAGATGTGACTGCTTTCCCACAGAGTAGTTCTAAGAACTATCCACCTCGAATTTAGTTCAAGGTTGTACTCTCCCCAGGGGAACGTTTTGGTTGTGCATTCCTACAGGTAGCGGAACCACTGTACTGAGTGGTGTGATGTAATTTTATTCAACATCCTCCAAAGCAAGTGCAATGATACAAAGTAAGTGCAATGATGTAAAATGTAATGATACAACTTTCACACACACACACACACACACACACACACACACACACACACACACACACACACGGACAATTATCTATATTTATGTGCAAAATGTAAGTCTACATTTGAGGAGCCCCACAGAATAATATATAATATAATACAAATGCCACAGAGTCCAAGACGATCTCCGTAAACTGCTTTGTGGTGTCTCTGTGTATCAAGAGCAGGGTGAAGGATTGTATGGATTTAGCGTCATACATCCCATAATCACTGATGAACAACAGAATGAACGTGTTCACACTATACTGTCTTCTCTTCATCTGTTCATGGACCAGACGTGTTCCTTCTCTTCTCAGAAGTTCACACAGAAGTGGAAACGCTGACAATCCAACAGGAAAGGTCGAATCCTCACATGAAGTCTTTATTATTGTTAACTAATACATGTGATTTGTAAATCTGTTGTATAAATTGAAAAAGAAAAGTAATAGGACTTATGCCCACAACCTGATCACCTGATCAAAGTTGCACAATCAGCAAATGCCGAAGTTATAGTTCCTATACAACTAAAAAAGACCCTGCCTGCGGGTAGGAGGTAAAAAGATTAGAACTTTCGTTGTAGGTTGTAGTTCCTATGCTGTGGAATGCACAAAAAGAAGGTTTTAGGAACTAAAAAGGTTCCTACATTGGGAAAGTGCCTTTATCTTTAACAAGGAGGTGATGCAAAAATGTAACAAGTTGTCTGACTCTCAAGTGTGATGCATATATAGACTAGGGCTGTCAAAATGAACGCATCAACACTAACGACTAATCCATCATCATGATTAATCTTATACAAACTTTTTAAGCTAAATTAAGCCACCTTCAGCACAGAGTGACTCTTCCACGTCTCTGGCAACACATTTTGAGCAATTTGTAGAGTTACCATTATTGATCCAGCAGGAAAACCAACCAATAAAGATGCCAAACAGCATGTTGGTCCTTTGTACGGAAAACTTAAGGAACAGTAGACTGACAAAGTATTATGCATACTCTGCAGGAAGGAGTTTTCTTTAAACCAAAGCACTTCCAGCTTAAAATACCACGTTTCCCAACTTGTGCAACCACCATTCTGTGTGAGAAACAGTTCTGTTGCAGACATTGTAAATAAGAAGCGGTCAGCTCTCCTTTCGGACAATGTCAACAAGTTAATTTGTCTTAAATAGCTGTTTGAAAGAGGAGTAACAGGGCCATATTGATGTGGACAAATGTTTTTTTTTTTTTAAAGAGACAAATGATATTGTTTCAAGTCGTTTAGTTGAAATGGTTGAAGGTATTTAATAAACACATAAGTATCTATATTCCCTTCATTCTTGAGTCTGTTTGTTCATGCAAAATTAAATGTGATCAATACAGATTAAAAATGAATGATACTTAATCATGATTCATTGAAATTAATTCATTCCCATTCACATATTTGATTTGGCAGGAGTTTTTATGTCGGATGCCCTTCCTGACACAACCCACTGGACGCTCACCCCAGAAATCGAGCCTGGGTCCCCTACGCACCAATCTGGTGCCTTACCAACTGATATTTCTTATAAAGCAGCTCATTGTTGTTGTTGTTGTTGTTTTTATTATGCCCTATTTACCTCCTAAATATATACAGTAAAACATGACCGGTTTTCCATAAACATTTTGTTAGAAAATCTCAGGTCCAAGCTCAGTCCTGATGACATAACCATGGTTATTGGGCTATAATAACTATCAGTTCTCCCCTCTAATGACAGCATCATTAGAGGAATATACCTGGGGTTGGTTTAGGTGAAAAAAACCTGCAAAGATATATTAAAAAATTACTTTTGAGTGGATTTATAGATATTTAAACTAAACCACATTTTTTTCTAATGGTAACCAAAACAGTTTTATAATCTGATCCTAAAAACTTGCAGGTGTTGAGATGCAAACTCTGCTCTTTGGGGCCAACGTATCGGATTTTGCACGGCAAGCCTTAATGTGAAATGCCTCCTGTGTATTAGGAAAAAGCAAAAAAAGGACCAGGTACTTCAGTGGCAATAACACTGAGCTTATATTGTTTGGTGGCAACATTTTGTTCTGGCATCAAGCTGGTGATTTTCTCACAAAATACCTTATAGATTCTGCGTAAGTGGAACTAAAATGAATGGAACTAAAGGGAAAAAACATAATGTGTCAGTATGCCAAAAATACCACTATATACTGGACAGATAAACCATCCTGAAGACTGTCTAAAGCAGTGTTTCTCAAACATGTGTCCCTGGGGAACATGCTTCATTTGCCATACCAGAATAAAGTGTAATGTCACATCCACTACAGTAGGTGTCAGTGGCGCTCTCATTGTCAGAGTGTGTACAGGGAGTATTAGCTCTATGATGTAGGTGTTTATACACCCATCATGAATATTTAACAGAGATGAAAAGAAAGACAGAGAGAGAGTGTGATAATGAGACAAACCAAAGTCTCTCTAAAGCTAAGACCAGGAAACATGACGTATGTTGTATGTAACTTGGCTTCACTGTGACTATGGTGGGAGACCAGGAAAGACCAGTGGGCCTTGGGCCTAAAAATGTTGGCAGTGGACATATTATAGGTAGTTCCTCGGGGTAGGGGTGGGTGCTAAAGTATAAAACCCTTTTGTAGTGAATATAAACCAAAACCATATCTACAGGAAATGCAGACTATTACATCTGTCTGTTACTTTTGGTAAATATCTAACCATGGATTCCTTCCAGGTTTAATGTAACTTGAAAAGCATCTTCATTCTAAATACTTGTACTCAGATCATATTCGTTTTGATTTTGGGTGTTTTTCATTCAACACTGGTTGATTGTACATTTCCACTGAAGCATCTTCACGGAGGACAAAGGCCTACTCACTGTTAAAGCAGCTGAGCTTCATGGCTCTGTGCTTTTTTAGAGCTGACAGAATTTCCCAGTCTCACTATAAATTTAACCTTTCATTACGAAAACACACTCAAATATCAGCCCACTCAATGTCTAGATGGTTGAACAGCCAGGTCCGCGCCACACCCCAATGAAAGACTGAGAATGTTGTGTGTGATTGATCGTCACTTTTAATTTCGCTTAAGGTTGTCTTGTGCGTTTCTCCGTTGAAATATAGAGGCCCCTTAACGAGACCGAATCGCAGACGTGGGCAGGGGAGGCTTTGAAATGCGGCAACCCCTGAACCAGAAAATAATCAAGGGGACTTAGGCATGGCACTGCGGCCGGAAATTCACTGTGAATACTGGTTTCAACCATGACCATTTGAGAGCCCGACGTTTTGGCTTTTGCATTGATTTCGAAGCCTCCCCCCACCCCAACCCTCCTTCTCCTCCTCTTCTCCAGTCTCTCTCGCTCTCTCTCGGCTGTATGTCACACACTCAATTTGTGCTCTCTCTGACCTAAAAGTTGATGAGTAGCGTCTCTGTTTTCGGCGCGGCTCTTGTCAGCAAAAAATGAACTGCTACATGCCTTTGGTCCGCTCACGACACACACAAACGTGCACACGTGCGCCCGCACGCATACAAATATACAGTGCGTCCCTTTTTGAGTTGCGGCTTGCCTCCGTTCCTCAGAACACATCACAGGGATGGCTACTTTTCTGCTCGTCCAGCAAAAAAAGACTCCTGTAAACCCCCCCCCACCTCGTCCTCTTCCACTGCAGAGGAAGAAATTGCGGTAGAGACTTTAGGCCAAGTCTCCTCACAGCTTGTCCTGATTACTAAGTAGACAAGTACCCATGGTTAGACAGAACCGGGGTGCTTGTTGCCCCTCTTTCATATTCAAAAGTGGCAATCTCTGAGGTTTCTCCGAAGGACAGGAGACCCCTTCAAATGGCGGCTCAATATGTTTTATGTAGATTGATATAATTTGCACGCAAGCTTCGTGAAATCAAGGCAAAGTAGGTCGTGACCTCATTCAGCATGTGGGAATCCAAACAGTATAATTTAGTTCTGAATAAACACAGTCCAACCGCATGTCACTGTCTGCCATGTCCTTATAATCTAAATGTTCTCATCAGCCTTCACGATGCCAACCAACCATACAGTTTTTTTAATCTGCAGTTTCCACACCCCCACCCCCTTCTCTTCCTCTGATCTCTGTTTTCCCTCTGAATTGTATCAGCAGCTTTAATGCCTTCCAGCCAATTAGTAAAGGCAAACACAACAACAATCAGTCTCTTGGCTTAATACACTCGGCCTCTTCAGCAGTAAATACCAACTGATTCCTGAATGTATTGTCATTCAAAAGGCTTTGCCGGCTCTGGTCTTTGTCAGAGTAAGACAGCCTCCTTTGAAAAGGCTGGCCGTACCGACTACACAACTAGTTTGGGAGGGAGACAAAGGCAGGAGGGAGTAGCACAAAGGTCGATGAAGCTTGATAAAAACAGATTACAGTTTACCATGTGTTTCAACAGCGGAGTGGCTCGTTTGAATGTGTAACGGGGCAGGGTTGTGAAACGTCACAGCTCCCACGTTACACACAGGAGTGCGGATTAAAAAGGATTAGCTTGATAATGTCATCAAAACTGATTTTCACAGCTTAAACCTGCATGTGGCTATGGCTTAATGTGCTGTATCTAATCCAATCAACTTAATTTGTATACCAGCAAATCATAACAGAAGTTATCTCGTGCTGAATAATCCTCTCAAGTGAGTTTAACAGAAACAACAGAATCCTCCAGGAGTACACACTAGATGATACTTGGACACAGTGGAAGAAAAAAGTACCTTTAAACAATAGAAACCTGGAGCAGACCCCGACTCCTGGAGGATTTACGTCTGCTCTGACCAGTTAAAGGGTTAAAGAGAGAGAGGGTAAAGCAAGAGAGAGAGAGGAAAAGAAGGACTGGGAGGGAGGAGAAGGGGGGAGATAGAGGTAAAAAACAACAACAAACCGAACTACAACGGTACAACAAACTGAACTACAACTATTAGAAAGAAGAACAGATGGAGTTAATATAATTAAGCTTTAACTGGAATAATTGTAAGTAACTGTTAATACTGCTACTACAAATACAAGTACTAGCAATGGACGTACTACTAGTGTTATTACTACTACTACAAATACAAGTACTACCAGTGGACATACTTCTACTGTTAATACTACTACTACAAATACAAATGCTAGCAGTGGACACACCCCCACCACTACAACTGGCAGCACAATGTATACTGTAAGTGTCTTCTTCTATTGTCCGAGTTGACTATATGTGATATTATTGTTTTGTTTATGAATTATGTGACAGGTGATATGCTTTTTCTGAAACCCAACTTATGGTGTAGCTATTGATAAATGAAGGATTCTGAGTCCAAGGAGCCTAAAATGTACTTTGTTTTTCTTGTTTGTAAAAAGTTATCACTGCGTTCATCTTGTGTCCCACTCATGTCTGTTTATCTGCATTGTTTACATCATTTGTTCAAGCCCATTGCCGAATGCTGCAACAGGAAGTCAACGTTATAAGTAAATATACAACTCATAGTCCTTTTACAGAAAAACATCATAAGGCCAAGACTAAGGAGATAGTTGTTATTACCACAAACTTTACAGAAAATTATATGTTCAATAAAACATCAACAAAAGAATATCCATCAAATCCGCGGCCCTTCGCTTACTATATAAGAAGAACAGACTGGACAGATATGATGGTTAAGTGCTCATGAATAGATTAACAGTAGTCCACTGCGGTGACCAATAATAAAGAAATGTGTTTTTATTTGTGTTTTTACACAAATGTGTTTTTACACATCTTTTCAATACGTGTGATATTATTTGCTATTATATTGTGAAAACCCAAAAATATTTGTAATAAAAAATGCAATTCTTCTCATGTTAAACTAACTTCAATTCTAGGATTTACAGAACCTGTGTTATGTAAATTCTTTTAAAACGTATCAGTAAAAATCGTGCTTTCACATGTGACAAAGACTGTGTGGTAAACATGCATTGAATTCATTTTCTTATTTAAAGACACTGTGGACCTGGGAGTAAATTAACTTTACGGCCTGCTGACCAAGTCAAAGAAGAATGAAAGTGCTTCATCACAATAACAAAGAAAGGTAATCAAGAGACAGTTCCCCAGAGCATGACAAAAGGAGTAAAAAAAAAGAAGAAAAAAAAGCATGCTTTGTATGTAAATCACTGGAGTGGAGTTTCCTTGGCGTCATGTGAAAGTATGCAAGTCAGTGTAAAGAATCCAAGGCATGTTACTGGTATGGGAAGGGATCTGATGCCAGACCGAGCGGCGGTGCCATTGTCAGTTTGTCTATCATAGTCTTAGAAGTGCAGGAAAAGAGGGATGGGCAGATGAGGAGATGACTACAAAAGATGAAAAGAAGGAGAGTATGATGTGAGGGGAAGAAAAAAAAAGATGATGGAGAGGCGATTCAGAATGAATTGTCGGGGGGGAGGGAGGGGGCAGGTGCCCGGAGGTTACACTGGAGACAGAAGGGCGAGGAGGCAAGATGGATGAAACGGACCCCCGCCGAGGGTCCGTCTCAGCCTCGCGTCTCGGGCTCCTCTCCACGCCGTTGAGCACTGTGAATGGGGCGCCACCTCCACACCCTTCAAACCACCACTTCCTGTCTACATTTCACCACTATTATCTCCGATACTTTCTCGGTCATATAAACAAGTTGACGTCCAGTCCTCACACATTCACACTCTTTCCATCCCTCTCTCTCTCTCTCTCTCTCCCTCTCTCGCGCTCATTAGGGGCCATTTTCACTTCAAAGCCCCTCCATTATCTGCCATCTCTGACGGCAATTAGGAATGGGGTGACTTTGAGCGGCAGGCTCTGCCACGGCATTATAGCTACTCATCCCCTGTCATGAGGGCCTTTGTGGGGGCTGTTGACATTGATAGAGAGGATACTGAAGAACCCCCCCCCCCCCCCACACACACACACACACACATACCCCCAGCTGGCCCCTCCTTTTGACT
>JAPTHA010000023.1:15349949-15360183 GCA_029814585.1 Gymnapogon annona | reverse complement strand
GGGGGGGGTAGAGGTAAACACATGGATGTACAACAAACTGAACTACAACTATTAGAAAGAACAGATGGAGTTAATATAATTAACCCTTAACTGGAACAATTGTACATGACCGTGATATACTACTACAAATACAAGTACTACCAGTGGACATACTACTACTGTTAATACTACTACTGATACAAATACAAGTACTACCAGTGGACGTACTACTCTGGTAATACTACTATGACAAGTACAAGTACTTTTACTTCAAATACAAGTACTATCAGTGGACACAATATTACTATACTGCTATTACAAACACAATTACTACCAGCAGATATACTGTTAATATTACTACTACTACAAATACAAGTACCATCAGTGGACACAATACTAATATACTGCGATTGCAAATACAAGTGCTAACAGCAGATGTACTACTACTATTAATATTACTACTAATACAAATACAAGTACTATCAATGGACACAATACTACTATACTGCGATTACAAATACAAGTACAACCAGCAGATCAATCAATCAAATTTTTATTTATACAGCCCTTACTTACACAGTAGGTCTCAAAGGGCTTCACATGACCACAGATGGCACTTGGTGATGTCATCTCCTGGTACAACCCCCCTCCAGGGCAAGGAAAAACTCAAAAAACCCCGATGTACTACAACTATTAATATTAATAGTACTACTACAAATACAAATACTATCAGTGGGTGCACTACTACTGTTAATACTACTACAAATACAAGTACTGCCAGTGGATGTCCAACTACTGTCAATACTATTACTACAAATCCAAGTACTACCAGGGGATGTACTACTACTATGTTAATATTACTACTACAAATACAAGAACTGGAAGTCGATGTACTAGTACGGTTAATACTGCTACTACAAATACAAGTACTACCAGTGGACGTACTACTACTGTTAACACTACCACTACAAATACAAGTACTCCCAGTGGATGCACCACAACCATTACAACTGGCAGCACACACAACAGAATCCTCCACCATCATCCATACAATCATAAAGTAAACACTATCACAGTTACTCAGACAAATGCATGACAACATCTGATCCACACTGAGGAATGCAAGATGATTAACCCTTCAATACCACAACCCTGTGGATCATTCTGCTCATTACCACTGTGGAGGAATGACAGAGAAGGACACTGGGAACGGTTCAAGTCAGCTGCCTTTACTGAGGACCAACACCAGATGATACAGAAAATATCAAAATAACATCGCATATGCTACATATCAAAACTACTGGTTTATTTCATCTGTTACTTTATCATCACATCATCAAATAACAATAATAACTTCAAGGATGGTTTGAAGGAGCCACAGAGCCTTTCTTCAGATTGAGGAAATTCCTTTTGCGTTTTCTCTTTGGGATGTTGCTACGGTCACATGACTCAGGTGGGTCCCGAAACACAAAGAGCCTTTCCCCAGTGGCAGGGCTGTCCAGCAGGGAGGCCACAGAGGGCGGCACGTACTCCTCCACTGAGCTGTGTGTGTTTTGATCCGCTGTGTCTGATTCCTTCTGTTTGGTAGTGTCATGATACTGCTGTGCAGTTGAGTTTTTAATCGTGTTGGGCTTTAAAATATGCTGACATGAGTTAGGAAAACTGTCCTGTCCTTTCTCCTCCACCGGCAGCAGTGCAACATCTCTTGGAACCCGGAGACGATGACTGGGAAGCAGTTTTTCCATCAGACTTTGCCTCTTTTCCTGGAGTCTGTGAGATGTTGAGGACAAAGGAGCTGTTGTTAGTGGGGTTGGAGTGTTAAAGTGGTTACCTCATGCATGTGGCCACTGCAGCCCAGCCGTGAAACTCCTCTGATGAAGGGGATACTTCACTCTGAGAAAGGATCTGTGTATGACGTTGGCGGCCACTGAACTGCCCGTTACTTCTGATGAAAGTCAAACGCAACCTCTTAACATAGTAGCCGCTAGCAAAACACATGCGTTTACTCAACTCACCTCTCTTTTTGCTGGCTGTAGCTAGGTGTATTCAGCATATTTTTATGTAAAATATCCTCCCTGAGTTTGACAGTTACAAGACGACTCAGTGTCCCAGACCACCTGGAGAAACAAACAACATTAATACAGTCTCTGCAGATGATTCTTAAAGTATGATGAACAATTACAAGCTATCTGATATACTGGGTTATCTTTTTTCCTTCAGTCACATGACCGATTTCCTTTCCTTTGAATGCAGTAAAGTGTACAGTACAGTACAGTGGTACTGTTGCATAGTCCCCTCTATGCATCATTAAAAACAGAGCAGCCAAAAAATCAGTCATCTCTGTTTTTATTGATCCATAGACATCTCTGTTTTACTTATACAGTACATAGTCTTCCCTGTTGCTAGTCATATCTGTTTTCACTGTTAGAATCTGTTGACTGACAGGCACTTTTGAGGATGCTGTTTCCAGCTTCATTGTACCAAGTGGCAATGACAATAAAGGTCTAATCTAAGTCTAAAGCATTAAATATCGTATCTTCAGTTTTTTCCTGCCAAATTCATTAATAAATGCCAATAACTTAGGATATTTGTTGACACGCTGTTTTGATGGGATCTACCCTGTGTATGTACCATTCCTGCCCTTCTGTCAAATAATGTTTACATACTGTCATTACTGTCATACATTCACAGAAATGAAAAGCACAGAATAGTTTTGTCAGGGGAAGTTTGCAATAAAGGTAATTTGACTTAATTCATTGTTTGTCATTATCTACGTATGGTGAACACACACAACAGTTTTACAGTGAATGAATGAATCACACTGGGAAGCAACATACCAGAACGAACTAAAAAACAAGGGTCAGGATAAGTAGGACAAGAAATTGGGTGACAAACAACAGCATGTGGTGAACAAAACAACTCCAGAATGCCTTCACTTGAACCGGCTGTATTTATCAGACAACGTCATCGAAATAAAGGAAGCAATATGACCTTATTGGGTTGACTTCAGTATTAAAATTCTGACAAAACATTTACGTAACTTGGGATTAACAGACTACTGTTTACTTTGATTCCGACATTTAAATACACCATTCAGGAGAGGGTTAACTCTACTCAACAAACACGAGAGCAGAAACAAAAGGGCTGAAAACCAAAAGAAAAACACATGTTGTGCATATTGTTCCAAACTGATCCTTTTGATTCCCTTGTCCTTTGGCCAGGCAACTCAGATCCAAGGAGACCTCATACTTGAGACATTATTCACCACTAAAGTAATTCAAGCTCAGCAGGGGCCTGACATGAGGGTTCCAGTGTATCAGGACTAGAGGGAAATTAAATGATGAGTAAAATCATTTATCGCTCCATCTTGGCGCAGAGAAAATGTCCCGAGCGGAATAACATTCAAAAAGCATTTCATTTCAATTTAAGACAATGCTCAGAGATGGCTTTGTTTCAGCAGGCTGCTGTGGAAACGCTGCTTTTACTTAATCGCTGACGTTATTTAAAACAGTGCTTTTCTAGTCCACAGAACTGCATCTGCACATAAACAGACATAAAGGGTCATCATTGTATATAAGGTCTGCTTATAGAGAAAGAATTTCACCAAAGAGTGATACCTGGAGGAGAGGGTACATTTGAGGTGAAGTAAACATTATCATTATTATTACTTTACATCAAGGAGGCAGGTATGGGAATGAGCAATGACAAAATCACATAGTGATTGCTCTAAATTTTTTAACAATTAGAATTCCCACTGTGACTGAAAAACCTAACATTCATGTCTTTAAAAAAAGAAAGATGACCAGGTCCTTTAACACATTGTCGTGACATAAACTATCAACTTGGTCTGTTGAGAATAAACGCTTAAATAGAATGCAGTGGGCTACTTCAGCGGTTGCCTTCATTTCTTTTGTCATGAGATCCAGTACGTTAATTACGCTTTTCTTGGGGCTCACATTTACAAAATTAGATTATGATTAAGATCTTTCAAATGATCTTTGGCTTTGGATAATTTACAACATTTTTGTTTTTTTTTTGCTTTTTTTGTCTCCAGCAGTCTTTTATGTCACTTGCATCTTGTTAAAGTCCAGTGACTGAGGCCTCTGCATATGGCTTTGGTCAAAATTTAGAAGATACCCTCAGAGAATGTTCTTCTTCTCTAAATTTGGAAATGTGATTGACGTTTTGTATAATGCTTGCATATTTTACTCTTGTCAGATGGTGACAGCAAAACCAGCTCCTTGAGGGTAATGGCTAGATTTTGTATAAAGGTTCACAAACAATCTGCCAATATAACTCCTACAACTCCAGCACACTTATGGATCCCCAGGCTATATATGTATAAGATACACTAAACCTAACTCGAGAAGGTCACCCTGTAGATTCTGAACCTATACTTACGCAGGATGCTCCCGCTCTGCAGATGAAACAAGGGTCTCTTTGGGGCAGAGGACATCGGTAATGGAGAGAAGTTCACTTTCAGGCAGGGTGGGAAGGAGGAGCCGCAGGACCTCCAGGAGAACCTCGGCTGACACCTGACTCTGTTTCACTAACCGAGCTGCAAAGTCCAGGTCCTGCATTCACACACAGCGTATGAAAATGGAAACTCCTACTGACACGCAACAAATGTCCCTGCGCTCCCTGAGAAGTACAATAATACTGCAAATACTCTTGATTAAATCTGACCTGGTCACAGTTGGCGTAAAGTCTCTTGAGCTCCATTTGTTCTTTTAAATCTTCTGTAGCTTGATTCTTGGCAGTGATATCTTGAGCCCTAAAAACACAACAGAGCGTGAGCACTGTAAAAGTTAATGTCCCGTGTCATCCCTCATTTCTTAGAAAATTCCTCATCAGCCCCTGAGATAACACCGACATGACGGCTCACCTCTCAGCCAACAGCGAGATGACCTGATCACACTTGTGCAGAGCCTCCTGGAGGACGGCCACCATCCTGCAGTCCTGCCGCAGCTCAAACAGCCTCTCCTCCTCTCCCTCAGCTGAGTCCTGTTGCTGTGCTCCATTTGGATGGTGCCCATGCTGAGTTATATCCAGGCTGTCTAACTGCGTCTTCTCCTTCTGAAGCTGCTGCTCTGCTTCCTCCAGGCCCTGTGGAAAGAGTCAAATTAGCACAGTAATAAAATTCGACTACGAAATAAAAACATTTATGACTTGTAGCCTGGTGTCAAGTTCACTGTTGTGTGTTACAAAAGTTAATTTACCACTGGACCCAATATGCATTTGTACAGTCCTTAGATCAAAGTGACCACAAGAGGTCACAAGAGGTCACAAGAGGACACCACTCGTACATAGAGTTTCATTTCTATTAAATATGGGGTTAAGAGTTTATTATGTTTTAGTAGGATTGTGAAAATGTAGCAGTCCGAGGGTTTGATATGCAAGCTCTCTGTATGCACTGGAATACAAGAGCATTCAAAAACACATTCAATATACAGTATATGCAACCTCTACTCAAAACAGTATATAAAATATGACATATGTACATGTGTTTTATGAGTTGAAACTAAGGTTTTAACCACAAACTCTTGTGGTTACTATGCATTCTTTGCTGATTATATGTTCGTGTTGCAACTGCCTGGATATGATGCCCTGAACTAAGTTGCTGAGTTAAAATGCCTGTGTTCTTCTCATTTACAATGGTCTGTAAAGTGCTTTATATTCTGTTTGGAAAATGCTTAAATGAAAAATAAATCTAATTATTGTGGTAAAAGCAAAGCACAGACATTTAAAACATCCCACTGCGGCCCTCACCTTTAAATCTTTGACTTTGGAGAAACCCAAATTAGTAATCTGGAAACTGAATCAAGGCTTCTGGAAAAACACACATCTGAAATGCATGTGACTAAAAGGCCATGAGAGGTCATCAGATCCTTAAAGCTGCAGTGAGAAGTGTTTATATGTTTGAGATTATGGAGTTATTAAGCAAAAACTCAGCCATAATCTTAGAGCACGCCATTATTCAAGTTTGTTGAAGGGAAGATTTGTGCACCTCCTCTTTGGCATTTTCAGGCTTAGACAATGTCTGCAGGTGATGGATGTCTCAGTTGCAGCGAGAGCAGAGAGCTTTAAAGAAACAGCTAATACACAGCAGTAGTGATCAGTTGCTGTCACCCTGTTAGATGTGATTCAGTACATAGACTATGGTGTTTATCACACTGGTCATCTTTATATGAAGTATAGAGGAGAAAGTGAAGAGCAGAGCTCCAGGTGTGTATGTTCAAATTCTGCAAATTTTCTGCCTACAGCAGACATGACATTTGTTGAATACAAGACAGGTGCTTCCTACCAAGCTGTGGCTTTGTATACTGTCAGCAATGTCTTGTTTCTCCGTGTTCTTCTTGTGTCTGAGCTGCTGAATGAGCAGGCTGTGCAGGGTGAGCATTGCTCTGGATGTCTCCAAGACTTTGGTTGTCCTCTCAGCCTTCTGGTAGTGGATGGCAGCCATCTGTACAGCCAAGCAATCTGCCTGGGAACGCAGCTCATCCTCTCTTTCCTTCTGCATCTCCTCCAAAACCTGTCAAAATCAGCACAAATGAGATTTAGTGATCGCATGTTGAACCAGAATCAGCTCACTGTAAATGAGGCATTAGTCTTTAAAACAGAGGAATGTGATTCAGGTCTCATGGCTTCTGCTTACTCCCTCAACAATCAAACTGAGTCATTGTAAAGGTAAGTGAAATGAAAACGTCTTTTCCTTTTGTTTTTTTCCACATCTCCTTCACCTTGTTCATCACACCAGTCTCCATCTCCTTCTCGTTCTCAAACAGCTGGATCCTGTCCTCCAGTCTTTTCTGGAAAAGGAGTAGCTCAGAGGAGTCTGTTTTCTGTTTGGCCTCGCTGGTTTTCCCCTTGGGTTGTGGATTTGTCTGCAAAAACCATAATGTCCATAACGTGGTTGGGAATTGACTCCAAGTGGACCGTTATGATGTGATTAAAAATGAAATCACTCTGTGGAGCCCTTTATTATTTCTGAGTAACAATGTGCACTCATCCAACAGCCACACAACTGAGACTGATGGCACTGTGGTTTGCACTAGCGGTCTACAATTTCCCTTTCTTATTCCTTTCATTTATTATCTGCAGTTTAATTTATGTGGGTTCCCTGTTTTGAAACATTTGGAGAATTGTATCACGATAACACAAGATTTAATCTAAACTCAATTTGCATCATCAAAGCTAATTCATGGGGTGAATATATTTTCCACGGTAAAAATTTACAAAAGAGGCCATGGAAATATTTAATTATTATCCAACTTCAATGAGAACTCAAATATTTCACTCTGTGCCAAATGTACATACAAACCAGTTTTGAAAATCACCCTGCGTATAACTCTGGCATAATGAAAGGATGTTTAGAACAAGACAATTTAAATATCCAAAATCTTTTAAAATTCAGGTCAATGTTCACAATTTAAGTGAAACATATAATGCAATGTGTTCTGATATGGCCTGTGACATAATTTAATGTTAATGCTTACATATTTGTTGAGTTGGATAAAACCACCGATTAATGCTTCTATTTGGTTAAAATCTGAATTAACAGTAATATTAATAGGAATTGCAACACGTTTTAAAAACATCGCTGCCATTATTATCATTTTCTGGCCAGTTTAACGCCATAACATTTAATTAATTAATGAATGACATGGATTTACCATCGGTTGCTCTCTGCCCTTTCTCAAAGCTGCCAGGGCAGAGTGGAGTTTGGCTCTAGACACAGCATGGGGGAGCACCAGACAACGGTCCTTCACAGACAGACACTTCTGGAACTCCAGTTTCATCTTCAACCTGTCGTCTTCGGATAGAGTATGCTGGGATGAGCATAAACACCTAAATGATAAGAAGAGGAAGCTCAGACGGGCAGGCGTGGAACCGAATATTCCTTTCCCCCTCCTTCATTTGGTGATGATGGTTTTCATTAAACACAGTTTGTGACTCGTAATCTATTCCAGGTCTTTTTTGATGCACTTTACAAGTTTTGCCTATTTTCACTCATATTTCTCCCCCTCTTCAGAAAGGTCACACACAGAACTGTCCAATTGTATGTATTCTCTGTGTGTAAGATAGACAATAATACACACCAACCTAAAGAAGGCTCTGCACTGAGTCCTGAGCTCCCGTTGCTCCTGCAGCTCTTTCTCCATAGCTGTTTGCAGAGTCTCCCTTGTAGACCTGAGGGTCCGTAAAGCTGTCTTGCCCTCCTGGTGCAGTTTCTCCTGACCCTGCAGGAGACCATTTGCTCCTTGTCCCTGGCCTTGTCCTAGTGCTGCCTCTGGTTCTACCTGCAGGAGGGAGTGTTGTTCGTCTGGAGGTAAAAGTGTTAGTAGGGTCTGTGTTGCAGATGGTTGGATAGCTTTGACCTCTGCTATAGTGCCTTGGATCACACGCATGGTCACCTAGGAAACAAACAGTCAAGCAAGAGAGGCAACAGATCAATGTTCATGTAGGTCAGTGGTATTTCAATGGATGTCTGACTTTCTAGTGTAGAAATTCAACAGCTGTAGCTGTGTGTGATTAATGGAATCAGGGTGGCAACCTTTCGGATGTCAGCTGCCGCCTCCTCGTCCAGGTTGTTGATGAGTTCAGCGAGCTCTAAGTTGTGAGCTGTCAGTAAGTTTTGCCAGCACTGGAGATGCTGGATGACCCCTATACTCCCCTCCAGACCTTTGGACATGGCTGACAAATCCTTCTCTCTCTGTTTATGGATCCTGAGCTGGAGATAATAGGTGACAAACACGAGGGTGAGCACCAGCAGTATATTCATTAAAGACACCCTAAACAGTAAACCATCTCTTTGAGCTGTAAAGTGAATTATAAAACTACATTGCAATGAAATAATTTTTTTATATATATTT
The DNA here is from genome assembly GCA_029814585.1 of Gymnapogon annona. Taxonomy (NCBI): domain Eukaryota; kingdom Metazoa; phylum Chordata; class Actinopteri; order Kurtiformes; family Apogonidae; genus Gymnapogon; species Gymnapogon annona. Next base: position 15,351,331 of record JAPTHA010000023.1, on the reverse strand, counting down.
CTAAAATGTTATATTATTTAGAAGATTTGTCATTCTGAATGCAAAATAGCATATTAAAACACCAGTCATTGAACAAAATACGGTACAGTATTGTTCTTTTTGACAGGGAGTATAAAGCCTCATTAGCTTGATAAATTGAAATACAGAATAAACTTTAGCAAATATTGACAACTTTTAGGTGAGATTAAACCTTTCAGACCCTTTTTCACTTCTACACGTGGCATGTGATTCTCTGACCAATGCCTGTCAAACACAACCTCTCAGCTCTTCTTGATGATTATTTTCAGTACTTTTAAAGAACATGCAGTGGGCAGATTTGGCTACAGAGTAGTGGTAAAGTTCCACTTTAAAATTTGCGGGTTTGGCATGTCTTCACCATGTCAGAGATGAGCTCCCTTCTCTTCTTAATCAAGCCACAGCGCATGGCTCTCTTCTCTTGACTTAATGCCTCATCCAGTCTCTGCCTCACCATCACCAGCTCTTTCTGAGCTTTCTCGCACAGTTGATCGATCTGCTCTGCAGGTATAGTGCTCCCTCTGGTGGAGAAGAGACAGCATGCCAGGTTAACAATGGCTGTGTCATTTTATTAATGTTTCATGTACAGTATATGAAACAGCATTAACAAAAAGTTGAATTGCTTCAATGTGTTACGTGAACACATAGAGAACATAGCATAAATGTCAAGATGCAACCTGACCTCCTAATGTGTGTAAACCAGTTGTCCAAATGACTGGAAGTGCTGGAGAATGTATCCGTAATCAGACTGTTGAGGCTGTGTAGGCTGTGAATGAGGAATTTCCTCTGTGCGTGTCGCTCAGAAAGCACATAGCGTTGGTTCGCAAGGACCACGTCCAGCACTTCTTCCAGATGATCCTGAACAAAAAGACAGAGACCCAATACATTTTTGTTTGTTTTACCATAAATTAGTACCTTCCTTATTCTGAAATCAGATATTTGTTTTACTTATGTGCTGATGATGTCTGCATGTGTGATTAGTTAACAAAACCAACCACACGCTGTTTATCCAGAGCACATCTATGAAAATGAACTTCAGTTGCTCACTTGACAGGCAAAGTAATCGTGCTGAAGGCTCTTGGCTGTGCTCTTTTCCAGCTCTCCCATCCTTGTGGCCTCCTCTAGTTCTTCAGAGAAAATCTTGTGAAGTTCAATGCGACGCCACTCGATGATCTGCCTCTGGACTTTTGCTGAAGCTTCTTCATGTCGAACTAACAATATGCGCTGAAGCCAACTCTGGCTCAGTTTGTGCAGCTTCTCCAGGAGGACACTGCACTGAAGCAGCTCCTACATGCAGCAACATTCATGGTTGTTTAATTATATAATGAAATCAATTAGGATTCAAGGAAATGTACATACATATACAT
>JAPTHA010000023.1:15328449-15344198 GCA_029814585.1 Gymnapogon annona | reverse complement strand
ATACATATACACACACACACACAATTCTTTTCTTCTATTCCAATAGGGTTATAATGCAAGGAGGCTGCTTGAACCTGAAGATGGGGAGTTGGACAATAACCAAAGTGACTACATCAGCAGTGGCAGGAAGGAAGCTCCAAGTGGCACTGCCAATGAAAAAGTACGAATACCTATGTCTTTGCACAGGTTAAGATATAGTTGATGGGCTACATCTGAACTTTAAAGCTAATGAATGGAATAAACAGTTGATGCAGAGAAAATAACAGAGTAACGTGTTGCCAATACTTCTCACAAAATCCTGGTGATCATTTATTAACTTCTCACATACCCTGTTGTTTACTTATTCATCAGGAGAAGGAGAAAAAACAGCCACCCATGAACAGTGATGTGGCTGCATTTGCTTCCAGAGCAAAGGTGGTTTATCCCATTAACCAGAAATACAGAGTAAGTGCAACATACATTGTATAAGATATCGACCAATACACATTTTCAGAAGTTACAGAAGTTGGTAGGTTGTCCACTCAAAGGATTCCTGTACTTTAATAGCCTCTTGCAGACGGAGCATCCAACCCCTCACTGCATGAACACACCAAGTTGCCAGCAATGCCTAATGAGGAGTCTTCTTCCTCCTCGGACGGAGAGTCTCTGAGCCAAGAGCAGGACAATGATGACAGCAGTCAGTTTATCTCTTCCTCTCTGGTCCCAAAGAGTTTGCAGAACCAGAGCTTCACCAGGGTTTCCCATTACCCACACACACTGACGCAAACAGGGTAGGAGCCTGTAACCTTGGAACACTTTGGTGTTTTAACTGTGAAATAAGAGTTATAATTAAATACCTTCATCTGAGGGATAACACTGCACACAAAAATCTCAGTGTGCTGACTGATATTTTGTGTGAAATTTCTGCAGTTTCGAAGGTAGGATCAGTCTTTACTGCTTGGCGCTGCAGGATTTACAACAGAATTGCATCCAGCTTCAGGAAGAAAAGTCTTTGGTAAGTTCATTTCTTGATAGAGTAATAGATTAATAACACTTCTTAAAGTGTGTCAATGTTTTTTCTGCTCAAACTTATTATGTCTTTTCCCTATCTTAGATTTTTCTTCAGATGCTGAAAAGAAAATTTAGCTCTCGTTTTCCAAAAGACAAACGAGATGCTGATTCCTCCAAGAATATTCTCCAAGTGCAAGAGAAGGTAGACAAACAGTGTTTCATAAATGCTATTGTCACTATTTTAAAATGGATTCTCTTTTGTTAAACACTTTGATCTTAGACTCTATAAGAATCGCTGTATTATCAAGCATATGTGCTGGCCTGTCGTAAGTATATGTTGTTGTTTCTTATTTTAGGGATTGGATGAGCTAAGGAAACTGTTACCACCAAGTCAGGCTGCTTGTGACAAGAATGATGAAGTTCCTTGTACGCTAGAGGAGATTGAAAGAGCTCAAAAAGAACTTCTTGAACATGGCCTTCAAATGGTGAGCATTAAGTTATAAACTATATTTATACACGTCTTTGATTGGTTTTCACAATGCAGCTGTCTGTGTGTTACTAGTCCAAAGGTTTTAGCAATCAGGTGGAGGACTTGTGCCAGCACCTGTTAAAGAGGAGCAGCAACTTTCCACCTGACGAAGCCCAGGATGCTACCAACTCTTTCATTCAGACTCTTTTGTTGGTGGAGAATCATCTGATCACTGCCCAGGATGCAAACTTAAAGGTAAAGTGACAGTAGTTACTAATTGCCATTACATTTTTAATTGCAATGCATAGAGAAAGAAGCAAAATGAAAAGTTGTTATTGATGGTTTTCACTGATCTTTTAATGCAGCTGTTCTTTGTACCTGTCTTAGAGGATCCAGCAGAAGCTTCTGTGGTGGGAGGAGTTAAGGGGTCTCCTTGAGTCTCAGCCTGCATTGCTGAGACAGGAAGTGTCACTAAGGCAGAGCATGATAACGACAACCCTGGAGCAGCTGACAAGTGATGACGTCTTGACCTTTAACCACATGGAAAAAATCCTGTCAGATGTTCAGGACACTCTGTGTGATGGCCTTCAGCAGTGCACTCAGGGTAAGATGCTCAAAGTGAAAACGGTTTCTGCTCAATTTAAGGCAATGACCTTGTGTAATATTTGGTGTTGTATTTGCTACCATTCACTTATCACACACAAACAACTTGTCAGTCATAGTTTTCATTTGATGTTATTTAACCAGTAGAGTAAATACTTACTATACTCTGATGTAGTAACATAGGCATGTGAGGAATTTTCTCTGATAATTCAGCAGATGATTCAGTGTCTTGTAGCAGCAGCAGTGGACAATATCTAGCCTACTTTTCAAACTGAAATGACTCCACTCTAAAAATAGACCATTTTTCTGAGAATCCTCTTTAGCACCCAAAATAAGGTCAGGTTCTATAAGGACATGGGATGAATATCATGTCTTTCATGTGTTTCTGTCATATATGACCTTTGATTGTAAAACTACCTACAATCTTAATATAGATTTAAAATAAGTCAGTACTGTCCACAATAGTAAAGTAAATAAAAAAGTACATTTATTTAATTCGCTAGGTTTTTCTAGTAAATTTAGTTCGGTGTGGATTTCAGAATGACTGGAAAATCTGCTTTGTGTCATGTCCAGGATGCATGAAAAAGACAAAGGAGCTTGTGAGTGAAAAGTGCAGCAAAATGGAATCAAAGAGGAAAAAGCTTCTGAGGAGCCAGAGCAAAGAGAAGAGTCGCACCATGGACCTGACACAGTCTCAGAGTGAACTCCAGGACCTTGTTAAAGTCAGAACATTCACTACCTGTTTGGCCTCAATATACAGGTCAGATAAGCTATGACATGATGTATTGGTAAAGACATCAGCTCTGGACTTCTGAGCTGTTATAACATAGTCATGAGATCCTCCTCTTTTATATGTGTGTTTTGCTCAGTCATAGCATTATTACTTAAGTTTCCTTGAACTAGTTTCCGAAGGTTTGTGGCAAATGACAGTTTGAAAAAATCTATAGAGTTATGTCTGTTTTCAAGCATATGCTCCATCTAGCTTGATGCACTTCTGCTAGCCTTGACACCAGCCTTCGAGTCCATCTGTGTAAAACTGAGTGCCTTTAGATTAGATTAGATATACCTTTATTTGTCCCACTCAGGGAAATTCCAGAAATGCAATGTCAGTCATGTGAAAGCAATGGGTTTTTTTTTACACAAACTTTGTGATGCTCCCTCATATTTCTGGTAAATTTGTCTAAGTGATAAATCCACAGTCAGCTTAAATATTTACTGCTTGTATGGCACTGAAAACAATTCCCACAAATTCCCACTGGTGTTGAATAACTTTGAACCTGTTCTGAAGGTGTACGAGGAGCTGCTTTTGAAACACAGGCAACAGATGTATGACCTGGAGCTGCAGCAGGACAGCAGGGTAGCGGAAGCTCTCTGTGACCTCTGGAAGGTAAGAGGCGCAACACTGACTGAATGTATCGGTCAATTATTCCTAGAGTCACACTCACACAGATATTTTTCAGAAACTTCGCACCTCCTGGTCAAGGAGGCTGGCAGACCAAGCCAAGGACATCTTTGTCTCCTCTGTTGCTGCTAAATCAAGTCTGTCTGTCGAGCAATGTGAGAAGCTGTGGTTGGATCTGGAACAGGAGATGGTTGCACAGATCCAGCAGGCAGAGTGTACAACCAGGCAGCAAGTGGAGGACATACGGACTCAGCTGGATAAAGATGGCCAGGTAGAGACACATAGAATGCATCTAACATGGACATTTTCTACCAATTAGTTTAACTTTAAATATATTTCATACCATATAATCAAATACAGCCCATGTTTGCAAAGATATACTTATCCTGAAGTCTGTTTGTGGGTTCAAATGAGATCAACGAGTGTCTTTTTTTGTTGCAGATGTGGAATGAGGAGGTGGCTCTGGTGCAGGCCTGCCTCAAGCACTTAAATGAACAACAGATGAAGATCCTTAAAACCATGGTGGTCAGACAGAGTTACACGTTCAGCAGGTGAAGATCAAAGGCCTGAGCATTATAATACAGCCCAATTCTAAAAACCGATGTAAACTACTCCTATATAATAATCTTAACATAATCTTCTAAGGCAAGTCGGGAGGCTGATTGAGAAGAAACACGAGCACCTTTTGCTAGCGGTGCAGAGATACTTTGCCGTCAGACACTTCAGCCTGCACATGCTGAAGGAGATGAGGCTGTCCAAGCTCAAGGTTCTCTCCCAGACTGACTACAGAGTTCTGCTGATGGAGGATTCTAGTAAAAGTCAGCCCTGTACCAGCTCAACTCTGAAGGTGAGCATTTTATCTTCACTGTTGATTTACACACAGCCACAGTAGGAAATGTTGAGCTTTAACCACAACTTTGTTTGGAAATTTCCCTGATTGGGACGATTAAAGAAATCTAATCTAACTCTTCTTTCCTGTTGCGGCTTCTGCTATTAATGAATGAATGAACCCTTTATTGTCACGAGCACAGTACAAGTACAGTACTAGTGAAACCGGCCATCAACCTATCTGTACAACATATATACTGTACATACAATAACGAAAACAGAAGTAGGGTGGGTAGACGTGACAGGTAGACAGCGTAATAAAGAAACAAATACAGCACTACATCAGGAAGGAGGAGGGAAAAAAAGTCATCCCTACCTCATATGATAACTCTGTGTACTGGAATGCACCACGTTTTCTTATGATTCAAGGTAGCAGCCCTACGTCCTAGCAACCTGAATGTGCATATCTTTTGTAATGCCCACCACAGAGTAGCAGTGCCAGCCTGGCAGAGAGACACTTGGGTCCAGAGAGTCATTTGGTGGGCCACAGCTTTCAGCAGGAGTTTCTATCTGAGCTGGAAACTGGGATGGAGATCCTTCAAAGTCATGCACAACGGGTGTTAGGCAATGCTCTCAGCCATGCCATCCAGCAGATGATGGAGTCCCAACAAGCAGAAGCACAAACCTCTTCCAAACAGGACTACAGCATGAAGGTAGGTACTCTTCAGTGCATTTTGTTGACTCCATTTGCTGTATTTAGTGTTTTTTTCTGGGTTTAATGCTGTACTTTTGCCTCTCATCAGTGCCACCTGATTGAAGCTGCCTCCGAAAGTGTGTACATGACCAAAGATTCCCTTATTGCATTGGTCAAAAGTTATTATTCCCACCTACAGGACATTATGAGAAAACTAGAAGATGATCAGTCAAACATAAACCAGGGTGAGACACAATCACTGATTAACAGAGAGTCTCTCCAACTTCTTCAGCAATAACACAAAATTGGACAATAATGCATTAAGATAGTATCTGACAGAGAAAACAGAATTATGTCCAATACGTTGAGTTAATTTGACGTTGTAAACTTTTGCTTTAGAGGTGAATGAGAAACAGGAAAGCAGCAGTCAGCTCAACAGGGCCTTGTTGAGGGAGCTTGTGAACTGGAGCAAAAAACCCACATCTGCTGAGTTCCAACAGAGGTAAACGGAAGCTGCAAATGCCTTTTCCATTTTATAACCACTGTATATAAGAAGAACCGGGGATTTTACATTGTTTCCTTGTGCCAGAGTGGAGCTCCACAAACGGAGAGTGTTGGAGCAGTGTGATCTGGAACAGGCGACTGTGTATGAAGAACTGAGGCAGAAGAAAGTAGCACAGGATCAAACCATGGAAAGGATTAAACAACAACTACTGGTTAGTTAGCTGCATGACGCAAATACTGCTCTACTTATTCACTGGTGGGGGATTTACAATGGTGCACAATTATTAGCTAAAGGCACTATACTGCTGTGTCCATTAGGAGGCAGAAGAAAGCTTTACAGCAGAGCTTGCGGCCTTGGCTCGGGTTTCACTCCACAGTCCAGACCCAGAACCTAGTGATGAAGATGACAACACACGTAAGCAACACTGAAAACCAGAGAATAAACACGTGTGGATGCCCTCCTCATGCCTCTAACTGGCGTCCTTTTTCAACAGGTGATCAGAGCACTACTATACTGAACCTACTAGCACTGAACCCTGCGTTAGATCCAGCCTTGAATCCCTCGCTGACTCCAACTGTTTATGCTCCGTCTGTGAAACCAACACAGAAGAAGAAAAACGAACGAGAGCCTCATCTCAGCTGAAATGTAAATAATTAATCCACGTTGTTGCCCGTCATGAGTTAACTTTCAAGCTGGTGCATTATGAAGCTTTTCATTTTATTTTTTTTTAATATTTGTGATGCTAACGTGTTTTAAATGAGCTGTAAATACATGTGATTTATGTATGTACGTTTCCTGGTTGTGATTTTATAACTAAAGTTAAAACACATGTTGTCATCAGTTTGTTGTTTGCTAATGCTTCATAAATGGCTTTGAATGCATCACTCCCTTTTTTTTTTTACTTCTCTTTCCACCTGCTTGATGAAACTACTCCACCACATGCCTGACAGTAATACATTACGGCTCTGCAACTACATGCACATCGCTTTTCATACCACGGCTCATTCACTGCATTGATTCCCAGTGATCCCTGAGTACATGATGGATGTTCTCCCCTGTCAGGTAAATTAGAGATGTCTGTTCTGATTGTAGTAGAGTGCTACTACTCAGGGATGAAAGCCTCGCCCTTCTTTTACTCTAATGGGGTTTTAAGTACAAGCCTTTATGGACGATAATGCAGAGTAATGGTGAAAAGTCTGGGAGGGTTAAAGTCTGCCAGACAGCTCAGTGTGTGGGCAGCAATCTAGCAAGCAATTTACTCTAGACCTCATGGTTTACTGTCAGTTTGGACTTTTAGGAGTGTCAATTAGCAAACATCAATTTTTAATCTGCCCTTTATTCAAATGCTCTGCTTGCACACATAACCAATTATTCCTGTGGCACCCTGTGAAAATATGTTCCCGGTCCTGATCCACACATTCACACTGCAGCGTCCTGCCAACAGGAACTCTGTCCTCATGTATCGTTCAGAAATGTGGGCTCACTGTTGACTTTGCAAGTGTCTTCTCGGTCTGTGGTTGAGGGGAAACCGTTAGCATGTATTTTCAGGTTCCTTAGGGGACTGCAGGGACTTGTGGGAAGATGACCTGATTTCTAATTTTCTCCTCTCCTGCCTGAGCTGTGGACTCGTTGCTGCTACAAACACAGGAGCACCATGAAGAGAGCAGGATGGCAGGAGCCGGGATCCGTGTGGAATATGGCCTCGGATATGGCTTAAAACTGGATTTTATTTGGTGATTTTGCAGGTGTGGATGTGATGTCCTTTCGGTAGACTGAGGTAAGTGACGACGCCTGTGTGGGGGGTATTTTTGTCTGCCGTCACTGGGCTTGTCCCGCTGACACTTAGACACACTTCAGTATTTGTCGTCTTTATTGAATTTCCTACCTGTATTCATATCTATGCAGTCTTATACAAAAGCGCAATTACTCACATTCAGTTGGTGAAAATAAACTGTCATTTTAACCAATAAGCTTTCGCTCCAAATATTCAGAGGGCATGCCCTGAAGCCGTTAATAGAAATGAGAGTAAAGAAGCCTCAGTGAGGTAAAGATGTGCGCAGTGTGACGGCGTCATCAGATCAGATGATGGGTTATTTTAGGGCCCAAAAATAAGGTCGCTGTCCAATTTCCCACTATAAGGGCTTTTTCCATCTCAGGTGAAGCCGTCTTCTTTATGTGTTTTATGTTTCAAACCGCTTACTTTATATACTAACTAAAGTTTGTTTGGTACTGTTAGAGCAGCAGCATGTTATGAAGTACTGGTCACAGTGGAGATATGTAACCTATTTGAGGTAAATGTCAAAAAGGTGTTTTATTACTGGCTGTATTGTAAAGAGATAATAACCTGAAGACAAGAAGTAAAAGTACATTGCAATTAAAAGTAATTTAATATTATGCAGTGCTATAGACAAAATACAGAATTTCTATGTATCCCTCTATATGGTATGTAACTACAGACCTACAATAACAGTTATATTGTATTACATTTACTTTTTAAATGATTAAAGAGCACACCTAATTCAACTATTCTTTGCATTTATTATTATTACTATCCTATCACCCAGCAAATTGGAAGAAACAATTTTTGCCTCTTCTTATTAAATGATTAATTAAAGTGTGTGTAAATATTGAATCTGGTTAAAGGTAATTACTGATTTATATACAGCACATAGGAATAAAAAGTATTGTGTCTGAACACACTAATCACAACTTTATGGACAATAGTGGATTATTATTATTGTTGTTACGTAACAAATGAATATGCAATGATAAGATGTAAATGTGTGCTGTTAAATTATTCTTTTTCTTTTGTCATTTACTTATTCCTCCTGTTTTCCCATCAGGTGAGCAGCCATGCCAAACCTACAGCAGGAATACCCAGAGGTCCTCCTGGGGATCCTGGAGGAGCTGGCTAATATGCGCCAGTGGCTCACCTTCCAGGACCTTTGTCGAATGGTCAGCACCCGCTTCGACCTAGAGCACCTCATTGAGCTCAGGAGTTTACTGTTTGCTGCTGCGAGCCGGGACCCCTGTTTTCCAGCCACACTTTTCAGAGACAGAGTCTCTACCAGAGGCCAGGGGCTTTCACCCATAGGTGTCGCTGCTGACATCGTAACAATCTTTAATCTCATTCAGATGACAGGCGGAGCTCCTGATGACAACCAACCATTGAAGATTCAGACCGTCCTGCCCGTGGATCTCTCCCCAGGTCCCAGTCTGCCCGGAGTCCATCAGCTGGACTTCACTGGACGAGAACGAACACGCGCCTACTCTGATTCTGGTGAAAGGCCAATTGAACAGCACTTGCTTTTTCCAAGACCACGCTACTCAGCCCGCAAGCGAGCAAGTCTTCCCCCAGATCCTATTTCACTCGTGTCTTCCCCTCCGACTAGGCCCAGAGCTGTTTCTTTCGATTTGCCTCACACCACACACTTGTATCCGACTGGTCAAATCCCAAGCGAGATCATGAAGAATATCTACCTACCGTTGGAGACGGACAGTGAATCTAGTGGAGACTCTGCCCCCATTGAAGTGTTTGAACCTGAACCAGGATCATCTGTTGACCAGAGGAGAAACATTTTTAAGAAGGACTTTCATAATCAGGCTCCTCTGATACCCCAGGTGACCATTAGCAGTGAGTCCCCCAGTCCCGGTGCAGGGAAGAAAGGCTTTGACAATCACAGCTTTGAATTCATACCCAATCCTTATCCTTCACCCATAGCCAGCCACCAGTCACCAGAGCAGCGGGTCAAGCATGAGAGTCTGGATGACCTGCAGGACTCTACTTACTTTGGACCTGGATCAATCCCAGAATGGTCCCCTCGCCACCTCCAGCCTCCAAAGAGGGCACAGAAGCCCATCTGGACCAACAAGAGTCACAGTCTAGAGGACCGGATAGGTTTGAGCAGTGTTGGGATAGGGATAGAACCAAAAGGGGGGCAAGTTCCAAGACGATCAACCCCTGTTATCAGCAAACTGGAGGGCTCTTCAGGAGGTGACAGTGAGGACAGCGGACTACTAATTGGACCTGATGCAGTTAAAGCTCAGGGAACTCAGACAGATCCACCAGACCCCCGACGCCTCCGCAGTCTGGTCCACGCCGACCGCCTGTCATTCATGACTTCATTAGACGACCCTGAGTTTGGCGAGGATGACATCAGTGCCATCTTTCGTTTTTTAGATGATATAAGCATGTGTGGTTCAACAGGGGTCCTGCATCCCAATGATGGAGCAACAACCTTGAACCAGGACACCCCTGAAGCCAGACGTGGCCGCTTGGGTCAACTCCAAAGGCTTTTCCACTCTCTGGAAAGCAGTGACGACGGGCTAAAGTCCAGTGTGTGTAAACTGCTGCTTCGTATGAGTCAGATCGAGAGACAACTGGAATCACTGAATGATGTGAAGTCTGAGATCTCACAGGTGCTGTCTGCTCTGCAGCGACTGGACGAAAAAATCCAGCAGCCCCTCAGCGGTGCAGGACAAAGCACCGGTGGTCGATGGCTAGAACCGTTAAGTGGTGTGTCCTCCTTCATGAGTCACCCGATAACTCCATCAGAGTCATCAGATCCTCAGCCTCTCTCCGCATCTGGGCATCTGTTTCCAGCGACTAGCTCCAGTAGTCTGGACTGGAGCCGATGGAACACTCCGGGGAATCCAACAGAAAGCAGCAAAACTCACACTGACTCTAAAGGAGCAAAAGAAGGGAAGAGGGAAGGGTCAACACGCCGTGCCTCAAAACCACAGCCCGAGGAAAAAAGTGTGTCTGAGTCCAAACAGCCAAAGTTGTCCAACTCTGCAAGAGACTGGACGGTGTCTTACTCGAAAAGTAAAGAAGGCAAAGGGTCACATGGAAAACTGGGGCAGGTAGAGTCATTCCAGTCAGTACATTTCATCTCTAGTTTCTGTTCTACATGAAGAAACAGTTGATGAATAATTAAACAAGAAGTTCCAAATAAATATCTTTGTACGTGTAGGTATGTGGTTCGGTTCTTGTGCAAAGTCATTATTTGCAACATGTGTACAGAAACATCCTGAGAATGAAAAGGCTGATCTTCTGTTTCTCTGGTGATTCATTTAGAAACATGTACGGAACTGAATTAAAGCCAGAATGAAAATGAAAGATCCAAGTCAAAAACTATACATCACATCAACTTTATTTTCATGATTGCTGACTGTAGTAACTCTTTCTAATACTGTCAATCTGCAGAATGTTGTACAACATGTTTCAGTACTATTAATGATACAGTACAGTATAATTGTTTGTTTCTTCCCTTTTTTAGGATCAGTCAAGCAGTACGACTAACCTACTTTCCCAAAAGCCCTCCAGCTTGGTGGAGCAAGTGTTTAACTCATCCCTGTTTCGCCACAAGGACAGCAGTCTGACAGGTGGACTCAGTTCTGGGAAGATGATAGACCCCCGGGTGGCTGAGGGACGAGGAAGACCTATTTGGACTGTAGACGATAGAGAGGCACGAATCTCTCCTATGGATTTACAGGTACAATTTGACATGTGTTAGCTGAACATAAAATGCACTGTCACACTGTAAACCAGCGGACTCCCACCGTTTTTGCACACAGACCGGTTTAATGTCTGTAATAATTTTAATAGTTCTAATATTTTTATGGACAGGCCTTTAGGGTGCAGTGGATAAATGCATCATAATAAGACCAGCATAAAGACTGGTATTTAGTAAATATAATAATAAGGGTGAATCCACTGTGTGTGTAACTTTATTAACAGTAACATCACACCAACAACATAACATGAGTAATGGCCTCTCTACAACCAAAGAAACCAAAGACATTTGTTTTGTTTTTTTCATTTTTCCAGCTTGGGGGTTTCAGTTTATCACTAATGTATTAAATGTTAGCGGTTAGAACAGCTGTTTCAGGAAGGTGGTGGGTGTAGGTAACACATCTGAGGCAACATCTGGACAAATGTGACTATAGACAGAGGCAGCGGAGAGAATCCGGTAGTTTTTCAAAGTAATACATTGTTCAGAGTCAGATGGCAAATAAAGCCAAAATAATGTAAGTTACGTATTCTTTCTGTGTAGACCGGTACCAATAGATCCAGCGACTGATAATGGTCCCGGGGGTTGGGTACCACTGCTGTAGTCCATAATCTGTAAAAATGTAATATGCTGTTATTGCACATACAGCACCATAAGGCACCATTTCAATGTCTTCATGTCTCATAGGTTCAGGAGTCTATGAACCCCAACAACATGGAGTTCTGGATGGATGACATCTACACTCCAGGCTACGACACTCTGTTGAGGCGTAAAGAAGCCAACCTCCGCAGGATCAAGATCTGCAAGCTGGTTGCACTTATTTTCATTGCGGTGATTATAATTCTCATCATCATCATTCCTGTTTGCACCGTGCGCTTGTGAAGACCCTCGCAGAGAAACCATACTATTGCCATTGTGTTAATTTCAAGCACCTGCACCAATGAAGCTGCACATTATTATGGAGATGAGCACATGTCTGTACCAAAAGCATCCCTGAAGGTGAATTGGTGTTCAGTTGATATGGAGCGCTAGTTTCTCCATTTCTCCACCCATAACACTATCATGTATTCTTTCAAGAAAGCAGGACTTGGGCCATTTTTGCTCATGCAGATACAATATATTGTAACTAATAGCCCTCATTTGTCATCTCTTTATTGTTATCTGTTTTTCTAAAAAAAAAAAAAACTCAGATGGCAAAAAGGAAGCCATTTTATTATTTATTTATAATAAAATATCCCTTAGAGCATATGTTGGAAGTTGTTGGAACTGAGCCAATGCAAATGTGTCAAATTATTTTATTATTTTTTTGTCTGCCGTTCTCTGCCAAACAGCACTGTTACTAATGAGTTGTGTATGAGCTTCAGACACTTTGCTTGTATCTTATATCTAAAAACAGGGCTAATTTCAGTCATGTGTAAAATAAATGTGCATACACAGTTGATAAATATTATGGGATACTAATGGATGGAAGAAGTATTAGTTTATTAAAACAACATATAAAGTACAGGGTCACTGTACTTTATATGTTGAAGCGGGTTTGGAAGATGAATGAATGATATAAAGTACAGTATTGGTTAAACAAGCTTACGTCACTAAAAAGTCTTATATTTTAGTAACTTTCTGTCACGTGTTGAATATCAGCTTTCAAATCCACCAACAAATGCTTTTTTGTTGTGGGTTTGAATTTTTCCATGGTTACTAAGCGTCAGATGTCGACAAATGTATGATAAATTTCCGTTTCTTGTTGCTCATAGTGTTTTGGTCTGCAAGTGTTTCCAGTAAACACTCTATAAGTGGAAGACCACTTGTAATGTAATTGATGGGATGTTTGGAATGCACCTATGCACATTATCTCCCCACTACACTCACTTTGGCAGGGCTTTCTCCTTTGCACTATGCTGGAACCTCTCACTTACCTGCAGAGTCACTCATTACTGCTGGATGCAACTTTAACATCCCCCTCACATAGTTTTACTGGGAGAGTAACATTCCATTTTGTAAAAACATCCTGTTCATTCAGAGGTTCTTTTGTTCACAGTGCAGGATAAATGTGGAGGTACTTAAATTATAATTAATTAATTAATTATTATAATTATTACTTTATAATTATGTTTAACAGAAAGTTGCTGGGATGAATGTGTCCTTTCCAGTAAACACTTATGCACTTTTTTTTTTTTTGCTTTTTCTTGAACTATGTAATTGTTAGGCACACTTTACAATAAAGAGCAGTCTAATGCAATTTCACCAGGAACCACAACTTCAAAATGGGCTATGTGCTTAAAGTGACATCTAACAACATTTCAAACAACGTTTCAAAACTTGTGTATCTATTGCACAGTCAATGTATTGGATTGCACTAGTCTTTATGTTTTTATCTTTCCTTGTGGTCAAATACATATAGATTTTGTTTCTGTTCAGCAATAAATAAGCACCTTTTCTCCATTAACAATTTTTAACCAAAGTGAACAGAAACGTATACGGAAAATACTATATTGATATTCTTTGTGGGTTTTTTCCTGTATAAAGACCTAAAACTTCACTCTTGCTTTGTTTACATAAATATATACAGGATGTACAGAACGTATGTTTTGCTTAAATGCATCCTCCTAAGTAGATGTATTATATCTGCCAAGTGTTTCCCAAGGGGCTGTTTGAGGATCCATTACCCTTCTGATGGTGCCACTGAAGAGGCCTATCTCTGCAGTCAGCACAATCTGCAGGTGCTGTCTTTGAAACTTCTGTGCATTAGAACTTCCTAATAGTTTTATGGCTCCTGAGATGCACGTGAAATTTGCATCCATGCACCTTTTTGACATAAAGCTAAAAATCTGTGAACTTGTCATTCAGGTCAGCATTCTGTCTTCAAACTGTTTGTGATGGAACGAAAACATGTGCAGTTATTACAGTACTATAAATGCAACATTTATACAACTGTTGAGGGTGTGCGTGTTTGCTGACTTATGTTGCCTGACTGAATAAATGCAACAAAATGGTACCGTGCCTTTCACAGTATGTTTTTATCTGATTTGATAAATAATAAAATAAGTCCTGATTGCACTGTATAATTGTAAGCATACTTCAAATTGATTGTGTGTGAAACATCCCCCTTAAAAGGAAGTGCTTTGTTTTGCTAAATCTATTGTTTTCCATTGTTCTCTTGGTAATGAACCGTGATGATGTCGGACTGTAGTTCCAGACAGAGCTCATGGCGGAATGAGTTTAAGAGAAGGCAGAAAATGATTAGTGGAAAAAGATCATTCCTACAATTAAATGAACCATGTCGAGAGGAAATGTGCATATAAAGATGAATAACTGATTGAGACAGAGGGTACATATTGACTAACACATCCTATTATCTCAGATCAACTCTAATGGTTCTGCTATTGGTAGACACACAATATTCTGGCAGGCAGTTGTAATCTAAAATGAACGGCCAATGTATAATAAAGTATAAACACATAACTCAGGAAGACTCTATTAAACATAACTCTGTTAAATGTACATGTAAATTTATATGCATGCGCATTATGGACAAAATTTGTTTCTTATCTATCACACTGGGAATTTTGACTGATTAACAATTTTTACTTATAAGGTATGATGGTCAGGATCAGGTCAATAGCTGTAGTATTGGGAATGCATTATGTCACTGAACGTCTTCAAAAAGACAGTGCAACATTTTGTGAGGATGCAAGGACAACAGGAAGCTAGAAACAAATTAATTTATATGGAAGATGTACAGTTTATTTTATTTGACATGAGACATCACTGTGTGTGTATTTATTCCAGACACACAAACTCACCCTGTGTTGCCCTCATTAGATGTACACCCAGAAAGGCTAACGGGGGATGATAAATGATGCTGCTGCTTGAATCCCATGTGCCCAGCCTATGACAAGAGGACACAGTCTTAAACTGTTTCACTCATAGTTTCACTATCTTACATACTGATAATGTGATAATTTACATGATTAAAGTCTATGTAAATGATCATTCGTGCAGGATGAAGGCATAGGAAATTGATTCTAGTCCTAGTCTGAACTGATGAAGCCACTTGGATAAGGGGCGAAAGGTCTTCAAGACAAAACTCAGTTCAGTTGACCCGATTCAATTTCCTAGAGATAACATGATTAAAGTTAAATAAATAGACCAATTTAAACTTAGTCTGCTCAATTCTGAAATGAAATAAAAAAAGTATCAATACCAAATAATCCATACATTCAATCTGTATTAATTTAAACTTTATGATACATCTTCCATTTAACCACGTGAATCTTTACTGAGAATAACAAAGGCACAAGGATATAGACATTAGTTACATCAATCAACACATTGTTATCGAGATGTCAACAACACAAATAAAGTAAGAGTTCATGAATGACTTCAGTGCAAAAACATAGAAGGGATTAGACTGACCTATAACATTTTTTCCCTGGTCCATTAAGATACATTAATTTAATCTCAGGAGGTATATACATTGAGAAAGAAGGGCCATTTATAGCTATGGCGATATTATAAAAATAAAAACATGGCAATTCAATGAGTAACTCCAGCCAACCTCCTAATACTAAAGAGTTATATTTTTAAAAGCAATCCTGGATCCAGATGATGATCTGGATCACCCTCAAAATCCAATCACATCTTCACTGTTTTAAATGTCATTAAATCTGTCCGTAAATGTTATTTTATGGATGCATTACCTGCTTGGTGGAGGTCAATAATAAACTAAAATATTCCAGAATATA
>JAPTHA010000023.1:15276616-15286723 GCA_029814585.1 Gymnapogon annona | reverse complement strand
GTAAACAGTACTATAAACAGTAATTCAATGTAAACAGTACTATAAACAGTGTAAATATTACACATCAGTGTAAACAGGTGTGTAAAAAATTTGATGTGATTTCTTCTATATTACATAGAGATGAATTAAGGTGTATAAATAATTTCCTTCCCGAGATAATAAAGTAATTCTGATTCTGATTATTATCATCATAATAGGTTATGATTATGGACTTATTTTGGCTGGTCCAATTTTCGGATAACTCCAAACTTAAACTATTTTCAATGTGAATCAATAGCAGCAAAGCATCCTTCTCTCTCTCTATCTCTCTCTCTTTTCTCTCTGCTCGTCCTTTATCTTGTCTTGAATTCTGCAAGTAGTTGGCATCAAATGAAAATGCAGATCATGGGCATTTTGACAGGACACTCTGAGGTAGCTGTAAGCATTTCCCTTGTCTAGATAATGGGGTTATTCAGTTGTGTGCATTCTGGTTAATTGGACATCAAACACGGCGTGTACGTGAGAGATTAGACTTCTGAGGGTGTGTCAGAATGGAAGAGACGACCGTACTTTCCCTCTATCAGATACTTTGTTCTAAATCTGTATTATTGGACAAGAAAATCTTCTAATTCAATTTCCCACTTTAATTTACTAAAGGAGGAACTCCTGAGAGATTCGGCCGGATTATATTATAGCACTTTTTACGGCTAGTAACTTTAACTTGGAATGGACCACGCGGATATCTTTTGGAAAACAGTGCGGAGGAGACTAGGAATAGATCATAACAGCCCTGGACTCATAGATACTATACAATAAATCTAAATAAATGTGCAAATCTAGTAGAGATTTTATTGCACTTTTGTGGGAGTCCTTATGCCTTTGTATTTTTTAAGTTATATATAAATTATTGCAGTCCTTGATACACACACATTACTTACATGTTGATGAATGGTTCACTGCATTATATACATCATCTACTAACTACAATATATTGATATTCTATCTAAGAGTGTAGTAGAAGAAACATTCAGTTCAATAAGAAAGTGTTGGAAACAAATTCAGCCACCTAACGTACATGAATTAAACAGACGAGTCGAGTATTGTCTTTCTGGCGAGAGAGAGCGGTCAGCAGAGCCTCATGCAGCCTCAAACATCTCTGACCAACTCTGCTTAGTTGGTCGCTTCCCTCATTTATTGAAAATAGATGTTTCTAGTTCCAAAGATAAGCATAGACACAATCAACAATCATAAGTCACATTGCAGGCTGCTTTGGGTGTGGGTGTGCCTTCCATAGCAGGTGACCTCCCATTCACACATCATAGTCCGCTGGTGTTCACCCAGCCGAGGTCACTCTCCTCTGCCCCAACTCATCATCCTGGTAAGATAACTTACACACACAATGTTTTCTAAACATTGCTAAGCTAGAAAGATTATTTCACAGACAGCCTCTCTATGACGCAAGCATGAATTTGATAACCTATGTACAGAATTTCCCAACAGGAAGTCACTAAAATTATTTAGCATCTTAACATTTATATATGTTGTAATTTGCAGATTGTAGAAGTTAAATATTTGGTTATGTTTACAGTATGTTACTGGTCAGAGGCTAATTTATTGAACATTGTCCACACAAACTGTATATTCTAGTATCTTTGCCACTACTGTTATTTATAGCACTACTTAAAATACAGTGTATATACAGGCATGAAAACATACTGAGATGATACAAATGAGACCCTATAGTAGACTTAAATCAGCGGTTCTTTGACAGTCTTGGCACATTTTAGACAGATACCTCGTGCAGGTGATAGTATTGCACAGTTATTATTGTGTTGAATTACTTTTTGAAGCTTCACATATTGTGTCCTTCAGATCCTTTTATTTTATTCGATAGAAATGACATCAGTTCTGCATGGTTATACACATTATACAGTATACGGTAACAGACACACACACACATATATATAGTGTATATATATATATATATATGGAAACATTACACACACATTAGGTACACATTTGTGCACGTGCAGCACCAATACACAGGCATATATACCTTTTTTTGCTGATCCTTTCTGGAAAAGTGTCTAAACTTTCCCATTCTCATTTCCACAGGGCCCCATATCTCACTGTGGGAAGGGAGAGAAATAAGCACCAGCGTGCAGCCTCTGCCAGCCTGTCGGATTTGAAGTTTATTAAGTATATCAAACCGGGGCCGGCCCCCTCAGGGAACATTTGCAATCCAAAGCTCCGCTTGCTGTTGCTTCCGCCAGCATCAAGCTGTCACAAACACTCCACTTAATTTGCAAAGCAGTGCACAGAGGGGAAAAAAAATAAGAAAATAGGAAACAAGTGTCATTTTCCACCATGTGAGTACACCATTTGCATCTAAATCAATCTGATGAAAGTTGTTGGTTTTCGCTGGTGGGTTGGAACGATGCATTGGATTATTAAACAGGGCTACGTTTTACCGTTTGCTGTGCCTTATAAACCAGCTCCAATATGAAGACGGCACATTTCAGAAAGAGCTATATTTACAGCCCAGGAAATGTACAATTGAGTACCTCTGCTGTGTCACATGTACAATAGATAGATGCAATATCCAGTCAAAAGAAAGCTTACCTTTTTTTCCTTTTGTCTTCTTTTCAGTTTGTTCATATTTATTCACATTACTTTAAAGTTTATAGTTTTTAGATGCAAACATTTTAACCTGTTAATACCCGAGCCAAGATTGTAGGACTCAGAAGGTCAGAGGTCAACATATGCCTCTCTGTGACTCACGCGGTTTATGGCTTTTTTTAGGTCATGGTAACTGTTTGGTTTTTTGTATTTGGTCTGTTGTCCCTGATCCTGTCATTGTGTATGGTGAATGTATGGTGAATGTATGGTGTATGAATGCAACTCTAATATTGTTTAGTGAAGAAAAGACATGAAGCATGAAGGGTAACCTGGACCATTCAGCATCATTTTGTTTTATGTAAATATTTGCTGATTGATGCATCCCTTATTTCCCTGTGGATGTTTTTAAAGGACAATCTATCTATCTATCTATCTATCTATCTATCTATCTATCTATCTATCTATCCATCCATCCATCCATCCATCCATCCATCCATCCATCCGTTACATTTCATTCACTGCTGTATATTGAGCTCTATTGACTGATTGATTTTGACCTACTCATGGTCAGCCATGAAAAAAAAATCAGCTGCAAGTGAATGTTTTGAGCTGACATACAAATGACTACCACTAGCGTCCTGCACACTCACAAGCTAAACATCTCTCCGAAAAAAAAAAAAGACTGATGATGCGTTTCTATTCCGTGCTCCCAGGCCAGATATGCAATTTATCAACCAGAAAACATGCAGGAGGGCTAAAGGTGGAAGAGCCCTCTATCAGGTCCCGCTACGCCGGCTACTGCTCAGTATGCTCTGCCTGCGCTCATTTCATCCTCTAGCGAACAGGAGAGTCTATATGGGCCCCTCGGTAAAAGACCTGAGGCACTCCCACCCAGAGTCCTTCCACCTCTGCTCTCCTCATTGCCTGAGGGGAAGATCCATCTGACAGGGCCAATAGGAAGGAGAGTTATGATGCTCCTGACATGTACGTGATTGTGTGGTTATTATTCCCCCTGTGCGTCCATGGATTTGACCATCACATTGTGTAATAAAAGCATTCATACTAACCAGTGCTACATTATTACCTGAGCAGGGCTTATAGGACTTAGGAAGTCAGAGGTCAATATATGTCTCTCTGTGACTCATGTGGTTCACTTATTTATGTGTTTTTTTTTGTCTCTTTCATTTGACCTGTTTTGTGATTTTTGTGCTGCTGGTGTGTCTGTTTTGTCTCTGATCCTGTCATTGTGGATTGTAAGTGTTGTCTTATAGAGTATGAATGTAACTAATATTGTTTAAAGAAAAATCCAAAATAAAATATATATCATAAAGAAAGATTGTTACATACACTGTGTACTGTAATTCATCAAAACAATTTCTTAGATTTTCCTCAGGTGTAAAAACCATTATTAATTCAGTTCAATTTTTGCAGGTAATCTTTACTTCGGTGTTTTCTTGTTGTTTTTACTGCCGGATGTCTCTCTATGGCTCGTACGGTTCACTTATTGATGTGTATTTTTTCCTTTTAGTCATTGTACCTGTTTTGTATTTTTTTGGAATCTTTGTGTGTGTGTGTGTTTTGTGTCTTTTTTCTGTTGCCTCTGATCCTGTCACTATGGGTTGGGAATTTAGTCTTGTAGTGTATGTATGTAACTGTAATATTGTCTTATGAAAAATCAAAATAAAATATATATTAAAAAAACATTCCCACAGTACGTCCTCTGTGCCAAGTAGAAGCTGTATTGTCTGTATAAAAAAGCTTGTATTGTTTGTATTGTATTTGTAACGTTCCAGTCAGAGACAGAAGACTCAGGAGCGAAAATACTGGATTTCAAATGAAAGATTTTATTTTTGCGTTCTCCAGGAACATTCAATTCTTAACGTTATCAATTTCCTTAAACTAGGTTGAAGTATTAAACAGAAAACGCAGTCAAAAACACGGGATTAATATTAACAATATACAACTCAAAAACCCACGACGGGAAACTCAAAATATAAAAAGGAAAATGAAAATCACTCTTTCGAGGAAAAATGAGAATCTAACTAGAAAAACAAAAAGTGCTCAAAGAGGATTAATCTAATAAATCGAAACCAACACAAATATTCATTCACAGGACTAGAAATACAACACTCAAATTTAAACACTAATAATCTTACTCGAGAGCTCGGAATTCAGGACAGGAACAGCGAGATGACGAGGTTGATCCAAAGACACACATACGACAATCCAGCGACAAGTGGAAGTGAACGCAGACTATTTATACACGGGGGGAAACACTCAGGGAGTGATCAGGACAAGACACAGGTGTGGGAATCAGGGCAAAGGTCTTGACACACAGGGTATGACGTGGACACGCCGGAAACACAACAACACACGCATGAACACAGACAGGTAACTTGACTGAACCCGGACATTGCAGTATTTTTTCAAAGTGAATATTCCTCTAGTGGTCTATTTCTATCTTTTCTTTTCTATGAATGTAACCACAATATTGTCTAATGAAAAATCTAAATAAAATAATATTAAAAACACATTCAGACTATTCAACACCCTAGTCTAATATGCCCTCCCTGAAAGGATGTGTTACAGTGAGATAATAGGACTTTTAAGCAGGAAAACGGATTACTCTCGCTCCAGAATTAAACAATTCATTACCGCCTTTCTTTTTATAACTATAGACTAATTATATTAGCCACGATGGTAATGTCATAAGTCTGTCGCACTGCTTGCATAGTGCAAATGAATGGACTTACCGAGGGAGATTTGAGCCATTTTTAAATGAGTTCTGGGAACCTATAAGTCAAATGTTTAAGCCTATAGAGCATGACTTATGCTATGGCTGCGGGTTATTCACACAAAAACATCAGTCACCAATGTCTTACAAGCTAATTACAGGCGACTTTTATCAAATGCAAATTCAACCTCTGTCTATGCCTTTTTGTTCCTGTCACACTTTGATCAAGATACTCATCCTTTTTTTTTTTTTTTTTTTTTTTAAGCAACAACGTGTTTTAAACAAAGCCTCATCCTCAACCGCTATGGCGGCAGTTTCCATAACTGACAAATTGTGGTTTCAGCTCCTAATGTGTTTACCGCCAACATGTATCAGGATCCACAGAAGGCTCTCTCAGAACGATGCACTTTTTTGTCCAGAAATAGCTTATAGGTTCTATTTAATAATAATAGATTTTATTTGTACATCACTTTTTATTCAAGGAATCTCAGAGTGCTACAATAGGAGAAGGACATCAAAATAAAAGACATACCTTTGTGAATCAGGTGAAGTAAAAGAAAAATAAAGAGATGCGAATGAAACAATCAGCAGTTAAAGGCTTTCTTGAACAGATATGTTTGAATAGATATCATTAAAGCAAAATGAGCCATTCGTTATTGATATTGTCGTGATTTGGGTGCAGCTCATTTCGCAATAACATAAGTGAGAACAAGACAGGACCTTTAAAAAAGGTGTCGGTTGGGTGGGGTGTGGGGGATACAATAAATAATTAGAATTTTGTGGTTTTTGAAGCTCCTGTAGATGATACACATCTCTTTAAACGTACCTCTCGGCCACTCTAAGCCATAGAAAACATCATTCCTTGCAAAGCTCAAAGGAGCATTCCACAGACCATAGTTTCAGTCTACCTACTGGCCCCGTAGCAAAGAGATGCAAGAATTGAAAACGACGTGCCTTTCTTTGATCTCTCAATAACAGAAGCACATTATGCCCGTCTTACAACATCAGACCCTTAACCAGGTCCTGAAGACACACTCACATGAACACACACACAAAGGATCTGCCTTCTGAAAATGTATAACGTCTCATTGGCATTATGCATATAATAAAGGAATCGTGCGCCTGAAGACACAGCGAGCTCCAGATGTAAAAAAAAAAAAAAAAAGAAGAAAAAAGGAAACTGTCAATCATTGCTGGTAGTCTTTTGGTTTTATTTGATTTCAGAAGCGTTGAATTGGAAACTCCAATGTGAAAATCTGACAATCTAACAAAGGAAGACTCAATACGAGTATGTGGACAAACGCATCTGCATTTAAATACAGTGATTTTGAATGGTTTAAAGCTGTTTGGACGTTCGAAAGGTACAAAACAAGGTGAGTGTAACATTGCGGGGTCATCACGGAAGGTGTGTTGAAAGAGTTTCATTCGCTTGGCGCCGGCTCTACTGAGCAGGTTTAACCCTTTCAGCTTTTCCTATTAAATGAAAGGCATGCAAGGCATTTTAAAGTCACATATTAATCATGTTATTCCAATTCATACACACAGCAGAGATGGGGGAGCTATTTGCATAAAGCGTAATGTGTGTACAGCTCTCATACATAAGTGAGTGCAAGCTGCGTCTGTTGCTTTTCTTTTAGTTAGCAACCTGAGGCAAGGGTTAACCCCTCAGCAGGTTTACACATGCAGATGAATGCTAATGCTTTTGAGGCAAAATTATACTTTGCTTTAAAATGCCTTCAAAGCTCGCAGCGTACACTCTGCAGCAAAATGTGGCACAGTGTAAGACTATAGAGGCTCAATTAGATACAGCTGGGCCAGCCAGGGGTTAATTAAGAAACACTTGCTGATCCTTATTTTTATATATTTTGAATCGGTTGAAAATAAACAGCTACACATCTGTTTTTCATCAAGTTTTTTTTTTCCCACTTATGTTATGATTATCGCAAACTAACAGTAAATGACAGCTGATGGTTAACAAGTATATATAGATACAGTGGATATAAGCAGCGTCTATAAAATGACACATTGATGATTAGCATTATTTATCAGATACATCTTGTATCTGAAGGAGATGAAACGAAAAAGAAAGGACACAGTGTGCTTCTGCTTTCTGTCAGTTTGGTGAGGTGTTTTTTTGATGGTTGCTGGAAGTGTGAATAATAGATTAGGAAATGGAAGCCGGTTTTCGTATGGTGTGTCGTCTGGATTTGTGATGGAGTGGTGTTCGGTCTTTGGTCTTAATGGATAAAATATACAAAGAAGATAATGCGCTTTTTTTTTTTTACATTACAGTATATAGTATTCAGTGCAATTTAACTCAAAGGAACGTGAAGTAACTATTACACTTCTTTGTTTCAGTTTTAACAAAATTATGGGAAATATTATGAAAAAGTCATGACTGTCCAAAGCACTGGACAGTCTTGATATCCCATAATGATCTCCAGCAATGTAACCATGTATAACCACGGTGTGAAATCCGAGGAAGACATGTACGGTGTATAAAAGTCATTATGGAATTAAAATGAATAAGGAATGCTGTGAGTTAATCCACCCGTTTTAACTTAGCGACCGTTTAAATTTACCTTGATTTCACACGTGCAGAAGGTCAAGAACATTATGTGAACCACAAACAATCTGATCTATTTGTAGCCAGTGCCATAAAGAGATGCTAATAAATGTGTATATATAGATCCCCTTCAGTTATACATCAGAAACCACAGTTCACAAACAACATGTTAGCTCAAGACTGATTAAAACACACAAAATAACACCTTTCTGTTTAATCTGTGTCTCCCGCGGCAACAACAGCAACAACCTCCAACCTGTCACTCAACACTGAACATGTAACAAATACTGTCACATGTATTTAATCATCATCAGATTCTTTACCCACATATGCAAATGTTAAACCTTTGCGTAAAGTCGGTTTAATTTAAACGAATATATTTAATATTTGCATAGTGCAGTTCATTCATTCCTTCTTTATTTGAGGGCAATTGTTTAATCTACTTCTATGTTTTACATGAGGTAACATCAGTACGCCTTTATGGGTTCTGATAAAGTCACTCTGGAGTCAGTACTCTCTGCATATGAAGCTTTACATATATATATATATATATATATATATATATATATAATTTTTTTTATCATTACTTACCCATATTTTATTATTCATTAATCTCTTTTTATCAGTGACATTACAGTCTTCAAGGCCATCATTCCATTGTGAAATCAGATCAACTGAAGGTCCGTGAACCAACATGAAACCTTTGACCCTCCAAACTTATCAACAAGACAAATCTGACCACAGCGAGGCCGAGCCCGCGGCGCCACAGCCTGCTTTGGTAACACGACCACTTGTATTAATGCACCGCCATCACTCTCCCCTGCATCTAAATGTTTCATTACAGTCAAGGCGCAGACACAATTTCGCGGCCTATATGGGGCCGCTCACCAGCGAGCGTGCTCTCTTAAGGGAAAAGTAAAGCATGACAAATTGAAATAAATGAGAGAAGGAGAGCGCAGAAGAGATGTGGAGGAGGAGGAGGACCAGGCCTGTTCTCCATACGGCCTCGCAGCGAAGATAACGCATGTATTTTTCAAGTATTTGTTTCTGCCTCATGGCTGTCAGAAGTCTTCAACTCTCCCCAGTGTTTATCTGTTGAGTTTGTATGAAATGTTGATGACATTCTTGGAGTCAGTTGTCAATTTTTTAGTTTTTTTTACATTATTTTAGATTTGATTTTTCATTAGACAATAATACAGTTACATTCATACGGTACACAAGGACATTCTCAACCCGTAATGGCAGGATCAGAGACAACAGACAAAACAACCCCCCACCAAAAAAAAAAATACACACGGACACACACGAAGAACATAAAACACACACACTGGCTGGTTCCTTGGTCGTGCTAATGAAGCTTTTCCAGCGCTCTTTGAGGACAGTGGTAAAAGGTTAATACTTTTTAGTTTGGCACTATGAACACTTGCACTTAGCATTTAAAAAAACATATTTTATTTATTATTTTTCACGAGACAATATTACAGTTCTATTCCTACACTACAAGACGACATTCACAACCCACAATGAGATGATCAGAGACAACAGACAAAAAACACACAAAAAAATACCACAGAGAAACCAATAGAAACACAAACCAGGTACAATGACAACAACAAAAACAAACAAAAACCACAAGAAAAAACCCCAGAAATAAGTGAACTGCATGAGTCACACAGAGATATATGTTCACTGTACTACAGCGATGAAGTTGGTCAGATGGATCTATCCCAGTCCACTCACTCGTGTTCCGTGACACTGATCAAGATCACAGCTGATAACTTTGCTTGAGTGACTCCTGAATCGTCGAACAAGCACATACTGTACTTCCCTCCTTAAAAGTAATTGAATATAAGCACTGATCTCTATTGGAAAAACTGTTGGAATGTGCACGAATAGTCAAAATGGAAAGTGTTGTAAATCATTTGAGAGTTGCCTTTTTTTTTACATTCATACACTAAAACATGACATTCACAACCCACAATGACAGGATCGGAGACAACAGACGAAAAAATTAAATTAATTAAAAGAAACACATAAAAAAACACAACTAATTTAAATTAATTAGTTTAATTAATTAAACTGCTTGTAGTCGCCAAGAAATGTACAGCTAGAAAATGGAAGCAAGATGCCCTCCTTCCAATCAAGATGTGGTTGGAAGAAGTCAACAGTTGTGTGCCCCTGGAGAAAATAACCTACTGGATGCAGAGGA
>JAPTHA010000023.1:15230415-15247336 GCA_029814585.1 Gymnapogon annona | reverse complement strand
ATCCCCCCAGCGATGACATGTCCAGGGTGTACTCCGCTGTTCACCGCCTCTGCCACCCTCTCAATGGATGATGCAATTTGGGAAATGAAGGAATGAATGCACAAATGAGTGTTTGTTCCACAAGCTTTATATGTGTGACATTAATGTGGGAGGTAATCACCAAATTATTAAAAAACAAAAAACATGTTTCCAATTACTTTGAGGTTTTTAAATTACCGTGCCAGGAAAAAAAAAGATTCATGAAATCCTTTCTCCCATGCAGGAGCATTTTATAGCATTTGAAAGATGGATTAAAGGCATTTGAATACAAATGATGGCCTTATTTATTCATTTATTTATTTTCATTTTAATGCCTTGTTAGTATTTTACTAAAACAAGAACTGTTTTGGATCAACCATAGCCCTCAAAGACCTGAGAGAAGATTTGAATTTCAAATATTGTTGTGACATTATGCACTCTATTATGAACCTGTGTAATGAGGTTTTCTCTTTCTCTAGATGCACCTTTGTGTGTAATTTTTAAAAATAATTTTGTTGTGAATGTTTGCGAATGATAGTGTCACATTCTGGAGGTCTACAGTCTCATAAAGCCCTCATTATTACTCTGAAGTTATAAACAGGGAATAAAATCACTTTATGGCCCAGATGTGCCTTTAGATATTTGTCTTCCAATTATGTTTCAGTACATATAAATTATATTTAATGTACTACAATGCTCTTATACGACTCAGCGCAAACTATACATAGTGTTTTCTCTTGTAGACCATTTATAATAGTAAATGGCACTGCAGAAATGTCTTACGTATTTCGCATTTATGACAGTTATGAGCTGAATTGCTCATGCCTTTTATGTCATTGCAGCTTGATTTTATGTACAGCTTCTGCAAGATGTTTTATGCCTAAAATATTTCATTCTAGTCGTAAGTGCAACTGCTGTGAGTCTGAGTGTTTCTAAGATGATTTTTGAGTTGACTGATTTTGACTCAGTAAGCTGTAATTATATAAACTGGACGTAATGTTAATAAGTGTGTGGGGTGTCACCATAACTCTAAATGAACCTTCTCTTCTGTTTTATTCCATTTTGGATCCAGCATTCACTTGCTGTCACCAACTCCACGTGGATCCGTGTTAAATACCCAAATGCGTAAACAGGCTCAGTGTTTGGGTGAGTAACAGGTCCTCAGTGATCCTCCACTGAATCTGCAATGAATCACACATTCTAATAGAAACTAAATATCTAAGTCCAAACATATCTATCTCAGTCAGTGAATCTGAATCACTGAAAATAAAACTAACTAAATAACTAATCAATGAAGTAGCTGGGGAAATTAAAGGTTGAGGTGATCTTCATCTATCTTTAAAGCTCTTTTTTGCTCATAGTTAAAAAAAAAATTCTAGTTGAAACGTCTTTGGCGTCCATAAATACTTGATGTCTGTACTCTTTCTACTAGAAATACACATACTGTTGTCATTTGTTAAATGTTTTTTTTTCTATTTCTAAATGAAACATGACATCAGAGATGGATAATCTCTATTATTGCCTTCGAGCTACTGGCGAGGAGATAAAATATATTTAATTATACACTAAATAACTGTTCAAGCGAAATGTGAAATTAACCCTTTCCTGTATGAATAATAATAACAATAATAAACTTTATATGTATTGCACCTTTCATACAATAATTGTAACCCAAAGTGCTACACATCAGTTAAAAATGTAGAATACATAATAAGATTACACACTAATTATAAAAGTACAAGAAATAAAATGAAATTTCAACAGAATGGCATAAACAGGTGTGAAAGAGTACAGAAATAAAGAGTACAATGATACAAGAAACAAAATGAGATCTAAACAATATTATATAAAATAGGTGAACAGATACATGCGCACATTAAATGATTAAGTCTCAATAAATGGCATAAAGACAGTGCACATTCTGTTTTAATGTTTGTAACTCCATTTTTATCTTTATCTGGCTTTTTTATGGTTTATTTGAACATGAATAAGAAAATAAACAAAAACAAAACAGACACACACACAACACACACACACACACATATATATATTTATATATATGTATATACACTATATATATGTGTGTGTGTGTAAGTGTGTGTGTGTGTGTGTGTGTGTGTGTGTATACCCCTGCATTATTTTCCATGACTATCCCTTTTCCCTAAAAATAACACACACTGCCACTAGCAGTAATAATCCATTTAGAATACACACATTATCATAATGAAAAAGACATAAAGCGAACGACAACAAACCCACGAAAAGGACCAACTTATACTAAACATATATGTATATATATATACATATATATATATATATATATATATGATATATAGATAAATATATAGATACACAGTAACAGTTATGTTGAACCGCTATATATAACAGCGAAATATTCTTCAATGGCTCTTACCCTTTCATCTCATCACTGTATCCCTGAAAAATATGACACTTAGATTTTATTTTGAATTGTGTTAAGTTGCAACATCTTTTTAATTGGTCATCCATACTGTTCCATAGTTTTACACCACAGAATGAAATACAAAATCTTTTAATGTTCGTGGGAATTTTATTCCTTTTGAAAATGATCTTTCCCTCTTAATTGATAACCTCCCCCTCGACCCCTAAACATGTTTTGAGTATTTAATGGTAATTGAGAATTATGGACTTTGTACATGATTTTTGCTGTTTGGAATTGTACTATGTCCATGAATTTTAATAACTTTGACTTCAAGAAAAGTGAATGAGTATGATCCAAATAACCTACATTATGAATTGTGCTTATTGCCCATTTTTGTAATGTAATTAATGACTTTAGTGTTGTCTTAAAATTGTTTCCCCAAATCTCTACACAATAATTTAAGTATGGTAAAATCATGGAATGTGTAATGATTTTTGATCCAGAACCCATTTAGCTTTGTTCAATACAGAGATATTTTTGGACAGTTTGGTTTGTATGTGCTGTATATGTGGCACCTGCTGTATGTGTGCCGCGGTCGACTCGGTGGACCAATCGCGGTCAACAGTACGACACTGTGCGACCCGTGTCAGACTAACCAGACCTTCCGGTTCAGTGTCTGCTACGGCGCAACCGGCACCTGGGTGCCTATGTGTGTGTGTGTGTGTGTGTATGAGGGGGTCCGTCTGACCGCGATATACAGTCGCATGGTGTGACTGACATCCGACCATGCCGGTCAGAAATATTTCGTTAATAATATTTTTTTAACAATAACTTAATTTTCGGGGCCTGCCAGCCAGGTGTACGGTTGGTAGTTATGTAGTTATTATCCTTTTTCCTGCTGAGTCATACTTGCTAATGTTAGGTGGCCAGCCTCTCTTTCTTGAAAAGTTTTTCAGCCATTGTGGGTTGAAAAAAATAAAACAACTTGTGGCGCTACACAAATGATCCATTTCCTTACTTCCTGTTTATCCCACCTGTTTGCTCAAGTCTGCTCTGCGCAGCTTTGTGTAGCTCTGCCTTTCTCTATCAGGTTTGCAATCAAAAGACGTGCATGCACTGATGCTATGATAGGCCCGCTAGATGGCGTCAGTGAGGCCAAATTTGAAGCTGATGAGTTAATGCCACAGGTCCGCCACAGGCTGTCATTCACTTTAAAATGCCATGCAGCCAGCACTTGTCGCTTCTGAAGGCCTAGAGGCAGATTTTGGACCCTGGCAACACATGATAGGGAATAATAATTGGATAAAAACTCCAACATAAACCCCGCCCTCCAAATCTCCACCTGGGGCTGGAAGCTGGGCAACCAACTTAGGAAAACTATGAAATGAAGAGTATAGACCACGGGGAATAATTTAATTCATATTTGTGGGAAAAATATATATATTAAAAAAATATATTTCTGATTATGTATAGGCCAGCAGAGAAGGCCTTGATGGCCTTTAGGGTCCACCACTGGTTATTATATAATTATAGTAACCTACTTCAGGATTTTTATTTTTTTTTGCCACCTGGGACATTAAGATGATTTTATATAAGAGAAAACGACTTTAAAATAGACCACTGTGCATGAAAAGGTTAATAAAGGACAGCGTAGAACAAAGAGGAATAAAGAAACTTAGAGAAACTTCTCTTTGTCTTTTGTAGGTGTTTTAGTTTAAAGAGTACTCCATGCAGCCAGAACACCATTTAAAAGTTCTGAAATAAACCAAAGACCCGAGGGTTGAGAGTTTGAAGAGTGTGATGAACAGTTACATGATTTGTTGTATTAACTGTTGTAGAAAAGCAACAGTTTATACAACAGGTCGATCGACCTGATCACAGCCGCAATATATTTACTCCTTCTTCTGTAAAATGCAGAAATGGGCGTGGCCTGAGGTCTACCAATCAGCAAGCACCTACGTCACATGGTTCCTGTAGAACAAAAAAAGACCCTGCCTACAAGGAGGAGTTAAAAAGGTTCTAGTAACTATGATATGTAGTTCCTATGCTGTGGGAATGAGCGAAAAAAATTATACGAACTGCAAAAAGTTCAGCGGTGGGAAAGCAGGTCTACACCAACACTTCGGCCTCCTCTGAATATGCAGCTGCACATGGATGTCCTTACAGCTTGTAAAACGTTCAATCTGTGCCGATTAATTGACCAAAGATGTCATGAGATATTACACACTAAACCTTTAAAAAGTGCACTTTGTGGTCAAACAAGTGACTGATACAACTATAACTTTAGGCCGGATCATTAAATTATTTCAACCTCGTTTTCCATATCCGTTCACCTCCAGCCTCGGACTTTAATAGAAGAAAAACTCACTGGGTTGATTGTCCTTGATTCGTGCACCAGAGGAAATCAATTAGTCACCAGTGCTCTTTGTCATAGTGGATGACTCACAGGGCTATCGATGAATGTGTGTGTGTGTGTGTGTGTGTGTCTGACCGTCACGGACATCACAGCTCGGTTAGTGCTGCCGAAATACCCATTAACCCATCTATCACTTTGTCACAGCAAAGAGAGAGAAAGAGAGAGAGAAAAACAACCTTCCTAACTTTGACTCTTCATGGGTCTTTTGGAAAACGGAGCTTACGTAACACACGCTCTCGCTGTCGTCCCTGTCGCTCTGTCTGTCTCCGCGGAGCATCGATGTGTTTCCACGTTGATAAAAGCAGCTAAATGATGAATCAAAGTGCGTTCCCTGTCTCCCAGGGCCATTCCCACTGACAAATCATCAACCACTGGGTCCTGCTCTGTTATGTCAAGGCATATCTTTTGATTAGTACACGCAGCCAGACACCTGAGCTCATAAAGGACTTCTGCTTTTTCCATAAATTACACAGCGGGAGTTGAGACGCCCTTTTTTTTCTCCTGTGCATCACTCAATCAGAACGTCAGCTAAGGAAGGAGTCACGTTGGAAATGGCACTCGTACACTCCTCATTAGGCAAAAACCATCAGAGACAGATGAGCATGTTGTGGGGGATGGAAGCTTAACACAGAGACATATGGCACTTTCCCACTGTAGGAAGCGTTTGGAATTTTTAGAATCTTTTTAGTTCTTAGAACCTTATTTTTCGAGCATTCTCACAGCATAGACACTATGACCATGTTCCTAGAACCTTTTTAGTATTTTAGTAGCTCCTACTCGCAGGCAGGGTCTTTTTTAGTTCTACAGGAACTATGTGATGTTGTGTTTGCTGATTGGTAGAGTAACAGGCCACGCCCATTTCCACATCTTGTAGAAGAGGGAGTGTGTTATGGTGAATATAGCCACTTCTATCTGTGTGAACTTCAGAGAAGAGAATGAACACACGTCTGGACCATGAACAGATGAAGAGAAGGCATGTCTGGACATGTTCATTGTATTATTCATCAGTGATTATGGGATGTATGAGTCTAAATCCACCTTCACTCTGCTGTTGACACATGGAGACACCACAAAACACTTTATGGAGATTGTCTTGTGTGAATGCACAACCAAAAAGTTCGCCTGGGGAGGGAGAATAGTTCCTACAACTCAATTACAGGTACAGGATAGTTCCTATCACTATGTTTTTAGAACTACTGTGAGGGAAAGTGCCTATTATCTCACTTTTCATTTTCAGTCACTCCACACACTCCCATATTTTAGTCTGATGTTTTTATGTAATAATTTCAGGGATTAGTTGGACAAGATAAACCCCTCGCAGGTTTAACTTTTTGTTTCAACTCATTTTTTCTAAATACTACTTTGCAAGCAGGAAATGTTTTTAAAATTTGATGAAGGGCTTGTAGGACCTAGGAGGTCAGAGGTCAACATATATCTCATGTGTGACTCATGCGGTTCATTTATTCAAGTTTTTTGAATACATTTTTCATCTATTTTGTGTTTTCATGCTCTTTGTTGTTGTTTTAAATAATATTATTGAATATATATATATTGAATTTTCATTGGACAATATTATAGTTACATTCATACACTACAAAACAATATTTAAAACCCACAAAAACAGGATCAGAGACAACAGACAAAGCCCCCCAAAACCACACACACACACACACACACATAAAGCATGAAAAACAGAAAAACATAAAGCATCTCCAAAAAACCCCCTGAAATAATTGAAGCAAATGAGTCACAGAGAGGCATATGTAGACCTCTGACCCCCTAAATCCTACAAGCCCTGCTCAGTTATATAGAGCTGAACCAATGTGTTTTTTTTGGTCTTTTGTCATTGTACCTGTTTTGTTTTTCCTGTGCTCTTCATGAGTTTTTTTTTGTCTGTTGGCTTTGATCCTGTCATTGTGGGTTGATAATGTCATCTTGTAGTTGTATGAATGCAACTGTATTATTGCCCCATGAAAAAATAAATAAATAACCTAATTATATTTAAACTATTGGATTTTAAACTATTTTTAAAAAAGCTTGATGACTGGAAATGCATCCAGCCTGATCTGCTCTGCCCTCCAACGAACAGAAATACAGCGTTGGATTAAACATACTGATGAACCAGTGCTGCCTGTGGAATATCTAGAATCAGGAGATTAGTGATGTGTGTTGCTTTGATAAACAATATTGGATTTGAGATGATCCCTGATATAGTTAGAGAGGAAACTTGTGCGATAAGATAGAAGGAAGGAATATGAGCTTTAGTCTTTGACTTTAACCCCGAGGGTACATTTGTGTCAGTTCTGTTTCTCTGTGACCGTGAAGCGTCAATGGATTTGTTGCTCCACAATATTGGAACGCCAACGAGGCCGCACTTCAATTTTCATCATATTGTCTTTGTAATTTTCTGATATTTGAGTTTTTAACACGAGGTTAACATCCATTCGCAGCACTAATCAGAGTATTAATCATGTCTGCACAAATACAAGCGCTCCACCTGCATCTCACTCAGCAAATAGGTGAAGGCATTCCATTGGAAAATTACCACAGTGATTAATATGTTTCAGCTGCAGCCACTTCTCTAAGCCTTGAACAGACGCAGTGAGCAACTTCTCATTTGTCGAACAAAAGTCACTTTGATAGAGAGTTTCAGTGCGTTTCAGTGATTAGATGTCATGTGTTTTGATGAGTCCAGGTTGACCCCTGTTCCAGACCAATGGGTGCGCGAGGGTGAACGGAGAGGTGACTCATCCCATTAGACCCAAAACATGGCAAGAATTTACTCTGATATGTATAAGATTTGTTGGGTTCCTTTAGGGAGTTAAAACAACAAAAAAACAAACAAAACAACAAAAAATATGCAATGTTTTCAGACCTTAAATAATGCGAAGAAAACAAGATCATATTCATTTTTAAACAAATGAATTCAACAGACGCTAGAATGGAATGACTGATGTAGAGATGCTGATTTCAGGCCAAAAAAAATGCAGTGGTCTCTTAATTTTTTCCAGAGCTGTGTATACAATGAACTTCATGCTGCTACTTTTTCAAATGTTTTTTAAAATATTTTTCCTTGTTGGTTTTGATTTGAAATGTAGATATTTGAACACAAACAAACATACAAACCCTACAGTACAACCCTGCAAGTGCAGAGTTAGGATCTGGTGTTGATTCAGTGGATCAGATCCAGGATCAGTAATGTTATGTGTCCTTAAATTGAGGCCAGTTGCACCCGAATATTGACTGGGTTTTAATATCAGTGGTGTTTCTCTTCCTTGATGACACATAGACACATTCCGAGAAAACAATGTCAAAAAAAAATTCTTCATGTTCACATTGTGCAACGGGGGTTCAAGGAGCACGAGACACATTTTAACACATTGTTTGGACCCAAATGATTCCAGACCTGGACCCCATTGACAAACATTGGACTTCACACTAAGATCTGACTCCCATAATTAATTTAAGAGTCTGGCTAAACCCCCCGCACCCCCTCGTAAAAAGTGGCATCACTAAATGGTTGATCAATCAATAATTTATATTCAATTAAGGAAGCAGGGTGGAGAGTTTCGGCATCACATCCCCATCTATCACATAATAGCAAACATTTTGGGCTGTTTTGTTTCTTATTTCATGTATAAAATACAGTCTTTGCAATGGGATTCTCTGATTTAATCTCATTCACTGAGCTAATTTTTGACTTCAAATTCTGACCTAGAAAAGGGAAGATATATGTTCTAAAAATAAGGCTGACATTATTATGCTGCCAAGATGTTTTTTTTTTTTTTTTTTTTATCATCGCTTAAAACTAGAATAAAAAACCCCACAGATTAATATCCTCAAATTAGGTAGATTCCACTTTCTCAGTGTTGCTGTGTTTTTTAATGGACTTTAATGACTTTTAGATGTTGTCATTTTTTCTCATTTTGTTCAATGTTCTTGTTCTTCGGGGTCAATTTGACAGGAGGCTGTTTCAGCTGTGTCTTAAGCACGTGAAATAGACACATTATATTCAATGTCCACATGAAATGGACTCTCTTTACCATCCGGATGTCATAATCTATAGAATTATCTATAGTTTTCTGATTAAATCAATGTTTTGCTGTTGTGGCCTGTTTTCCATGGATGGTTTCCAGAGGTCCTGAGATTAATTTAGGTTGACTTTCCAGAGCTAATACATAAGTCAAAAAATAGCAAATAACTTAATATTTGTATAACTCAAATGATGACACAAACATAGTTAAACTGAGTTAGAAAACGGAAATAGCAGAATGAACAGACAGAGAAATGAACTAAGTTTAGTTTAGCGTGGAGGAAAAAAAAAGAGTGAAAAATTAAATAACATTAAAAGGCCAAACTCACCATGTGGACGTAAATACGATCAAAATAAACATTAATGTCGTTTCGTATCTGCTATGTGAATAAGAAAATGTCACCTGTAACACTTTTTACTGTGCCAGGGACTGGTTTAATGTCTGACAATATTTTCTCTGGCTTTTAAGTTGTGGTAGATTAATACAACAAAATAAAATGATATGACTGGCATAAAAACTGGTATTTAGTAAATATAATTCTAAGAGTGAATCCACTTTGTATGTAACTTTATTACACCAACAACATAACAGCCTCTCTACAACCAAAGTAACCAAAGGTTTTTGTTCATTTTTCCATTTCAGGGGTTTCAATTTAGTGCTAATGTATTATGCGTTAGTGTTAGAACAGCTGTTTGAAGAAGGAAGTGGATGTAGGTAACCCAATGCGACCGAGGCAACATCTGGACATGTGTCAAGAGTCATGCTGCAGAGAGATCATCTAGTGATGATTTTTTTCGGCTTTTTCCCTTCCGGGGTCGCCACAGTGAATCCAATTCGCATATTTGATTTGGCAGGAGTTTTTATGTCGGATGCCCTTCCTGACACAACCCACTGGACACTCATCCTGGGAATCGAACCCAGGTTCCCTATGCACCAGCCCAGTGCCTTACCACCTGAGCTATCTGAGAATCTGGTAATTTTCCAAAATAGAGCATTGCTCAGAATCTGGTAATAAATCTAAAGAAAATCCCAATAAAAATAATGCAAGTTATGTATTATTTCTGTGCAGCCAGTACAAATTGAACAGTCCATGGCCTGGGGATTCGGTACCACTGAGCTATAGAATATCAGCTCAAAATGTAATTATATGCTGGTGCTATATGGACGACAATTCACAAGTAAATAAAAAAATAATCAAACGAACATCATATTTATTATTTCACTGCAAGTTTATCATATTGTGTCCCCACATACTCATCGTTAGGCTGGTTTAGGTTAATTAATTTATGGCTGAACTGAACAGCTGGTATCCTAGACCATTAACACAGACATAAACAGTCTGAACATAAATGAATATTAATAGATTTCCATTAGCATTAGTGTTGCTGCTGAGATCCATGTAGACAGGCCTCTTAGCTTCAGCTGCACACCGGGCCCCGGATCACGCCTCATCAATGCCATGTCTTTAGACATAAGTGGACAGTAGGTTTTACTGCAACAATACCGTCTTTTTTCAGGTTAAGCTTCAACTTGACTGAGCAGCTTGTGTGTGTGACTGTGTTTAGGCTCTTGTAGATGTGCTATATGTTGCCACTCAGACTAAATTAACACAGATCGAGCTACAGTCAGCACTGGTTGGCAAGTACTGATCTAAATTGTTATCGTGTTGACAAGAAGATAAGGTATGACTTAGGACGAAGAAATGGTTTTTATTGCATGTTAACTGATGCTGTTACATTGTTTTGTGCCTTTGATTATACTGAGCAAACTATTCCTCAACTATACTTGACTGCACTCAATCATTTGTGGTAAGTTTCTTAAATGCCTTGTGATTAATTTGAAATCATTACGAGTTTACTTTATGTACAGCATTTGATTGAAACGTGCATTTGCATAATTATAGCACTGTAGAGTAGAGCTTATTGTTGCGATCCAATCTAAACCACTCAGAGTTAGAGCTTTGTATATTCACGGGGACTAATATGAAATCACACAAATGCATGGTGTACATTGTTCTCAATTATACACAATTACAGACTGCCCTTTCAGAGACACAAAAGCCTATTTTGGGCTCACATTGTTCAGTATAAATGGTTTGTGGTTGTTTTTATGGAGCTAAATGGAGAATAATGATGAGGATACAGTGAATGATGATGACGGGGAAAGATAAACAAAGCAAAAAAAAGAAGGAAGTCTTTTGTTATGAGAAGTTTGGTAAAGGCTACGATTTTGCATTTGTACATATCTGCAAAACACGTTTGTTTCTTTGTTTGTTTTAAATAACAAGATTGATCAAAATAAAATGTAAAGTTAAGGTAGAAAAAAAAATCATTTTACTGCTGTATGAAGAAAAAAGAATAGTATTCATGTCCCCTCTGTCCCAAGTCCCCTCTAAATTCACACAAAACATAGTAAGTTCTTGAACAAATGTAAAGAAAAGACAAATGGAAAATGTTTTATTCCTTTGGGCTGCTGCCTATTTCTATTCAAATCCCTTGATTTATGACAGACAGATGCTGTGCTGATAGCTCGTTTTGAACTGCTTATCCAGCTTCCACACCATCAAAGTAGCATGTGGTTTTACGTGAGCTCAGCCCAGGTGAGTCCCAGGTTACACACTGAACATGCCAACATATTCCCCTTCATTGAACACTGGAGACGAGCCGAGTGCTGTGGACGGTAGACGGTCAAACAGGAGGGACAAACCTCACATCCTTTTACCACCAAACCTGGACAATAATAGACAAAAAACATACCTGATGCTATCACTGCCGCATTGTGAAACAAATTCAGTTTTGAAAGCATCGTTTAGGATTTCTCAGGCCTGAAACCTATCAGCAGTTTAGTTCACTGGGTTTCTTCCCAAACAAATAGGAAGATAATAGTGGAGTAGCAATGGTGGTGATGAGAGGTGACTGTGAAATCCACATAATGAGCTGAAACCAAATCAATTCCATCAATAAACAGACTATTACTGAAAAATGAGAGAGGTTTCTTAAACCATGTAGAGCTGTCTCCATTGTGTCTATATCTGCACTGTGTGCTCAGTGCATTTATTTCATTGTATACTGTAGTTCCATCGTATTATGCATTTGTGTGTTGATATGAATATTTTCTGTATGTACTATAAATGACTATTGATGAATAGTGATGAAATTAGCAACACCTAGACATAGTATCTGCACGAAGTGAGTCTTGCATCAATTTCAGAATGCACCATCCAAAACAAATAATATAAAGCTCCATTACTTGATAGTTGGTGTTATGAGTTCAGTTGTCTAACTCATAACTCATGTCTAATAAAAACACACTTTGTTTAACCCTTTAGACAACAACGTATCATGGTGAACATTTGGAATGTGTGATATATTTGACATATTCCTAAAAATGTACCATTTGCACACAGTAAACCAAAACCACTGAGGAAAAAGAACATGGCCACATACTCACAGCTCCCTGTTTCACTGAAAAAATATCTCAGGGGTTAAAAGGTTAATGTTTTCAGATATGAAGTGGGGTTGAATACATTTATAAGTACCACTTGAGTCAGATATGGCTCCATAGAGGCTATTCTCCATAGCAGTGGAAAAGGCCATCAGGTCCTTTATTTGTGTATATAAGGTTGTGAATAGGACAAAGAGAAGTGTAGAACTGACAAGTCAAGTCCTGACGTCTTTCCCCTTGATTTCAGCTCCTGCAGCTTTAATTGACTGGAAAAGAAAAGCACAAACCAGAAACAACATTCAAAATATCTGAAATTTCCCCGAGTGGGACAAATAAAGGTATATCTAATCTAACATATGGAGAGGGGAATATAAAGCAGGGCTAGGATGGGGCATGCATGTTCAGTATGGTATATGGATTGCACTTATATAGCCCTTTTTTCTACACATGTATTGTGCCCAAAGAGCTTTACATTGGTCTCACATTCACCCATTCACACACCAGTGGGCGGCTGCTGCCACTGGGAGCAACTTAGGGTTCGACATGTTTGGACACTGTAGGTGTTGTAGAGGAGGAGCACGACTCACAAAAAGGTTAAAAGTTATGAAGTGAGATTTTAAAACTACCTTGAATACACAACAGTAGTGTGTGAGATGCAAACTTCTAATAGTAGAAGGGTAGTGTGGGACTGACCTGAACTCGACTTCAGTGGTAGTGATCATGATGCGTTTTTGCCGTACTATAATAAAGTCTAATGTCACATCCACTACAGTAGGTGTCAGTGGTGCTCTCATTGTCAGAGTGTGTACAGGGAGTATTAGCTCTATGATGTAGGTGTTTATACACCCATCAGGAATATTTAACAGAGATGAAAAGAAAGACAGAGAGACGGAGATAATGAGACAAATCAAAGTCTCCCTAAAGCTAAGACCAGGAAACATGATGAAGCGTATGTAGCCCTTGGATTCACTGTGACTATGGTGGGAGACCAGGAAAGACTGGTGGGGTTTTGGTCTAAAAATGTTGGACAACAGTGGACAGCATGAAGACAAATAAATGAAGGCGTCATTTAAAGACATTACACCCCAATCACTGATAAGATACTTGATTTTTGGGGGGGTGAAAACAGATTCAGAGATTCAGATTTCCTTCAATTTGTCATTAAAG
This sequence comes from Gymnapogon annona, assembly GCA_029814585.1. Lineage (NCBI taxonomy): Eukaryota > Metazoa > Chordata > Actinopteri > Kurtiformes > Apogonidae > Gymnapogon > Gymnapogon annona. The sequence goes on along the minus strand of JAPTHA010000023.1, from coordinate 15,233,856 downwards.
GACACATGATCTGGCAACAAAATGTCATAAGGAGCACAGGAGTAGAAAAAAAAAAGAGCAGAGCAGATTTACAACAAATTGAATTCTTGCACAACATAGACAGTATTGTGGTGCCGGAGGTATGGAGACGGAGGCGGAGGGTTAAGAGGCAGAAGGTGTTTTATTAGCCATTAGTTGCAAAAGCCCTCGTGCTCGACTGAGCGCACCTTTACGCAGAGCGTGCTTATATCAGTACCCGGTTCCCACCCTTTACTGCCCGGGTGGGAACTGATAACCCACCCATAGTTCCGGGTGAATTATGTTCCCTAATGGTCACCAAACAAGCCCCCCCAGAATTCACCCATAGTCAGGAGGACAACGGCGCAGTTCCACCTGTGCGCGAAGAGGAGGGCGGTGTGGGAGGGGAAGGTGCAGGCGAGGGGCCGAGGCCGAAGAAGTCCAGGGCCGAGGGCGAAGGCTCTCGTTGGCCAGGGGCGAGGACTCTCGTGGGCCGGGACGAGGACTGCGTAGGTGCAGGCGAGGGGCTGAGGCCAAAGAAGTCCGCCGGGGCCGGGGGCGAGGACTGCGTAGGTGCAGGCGAGGACTGCTGGGGCCGCGTCGGGATCCGCTGGGGCGAGGCGACTGCGCTCGAGGCCACAGCGAGGACCACCGGGGCCGGGCGAAGTCCGTCTGAACCTATGAGGTCCGCCGGGGGTACGGCGAGGACTCTCGTGCGTCGTGGGCGAGGACTCTCGTGCGTCGTGGGCAAGGACTCTCGTGGGCCGTGGGCAAGGACTCGTGCGCCAGGGGCGAGGACTCTCGTAGGTCGGGGGCGAGGACTGCCGGGGCCGCGTTGGTGTCCGCTGAGGCGAGGCGACTGCGCTCGGGGCCACAGAGGACGACCGGAGCCGGGCGAAGTCCACCGGAACCTATTTGAGGTCCGCCGGGGCGCGGCGAGGTCCACTGGGGAGCCGAGTCGAGGCCTGCTGGGGAGGCGCGGCGAGGTTCGCCGGGGCGCTGCGAGGACCGCCGGGGGGTCCGCCGGGGGTCGGAGTCGCGGCACGTCCGCCGGTGGCGAGGCGAGGACCGCCAGAGTCAAGGCGGGTCCGCTGGTGGCGAGGCCCGCTACCATGTGGCGGTGGCACGGCGGGGACCGCCAGAGTCGAGGCAGGTCCGCCGGTGACGAGGCCCGCTACCACGTGGCGGTGGCACGTGTCCACGATGGCGCTGACGGCCTTCTCCGCGAGCCATGCGCCGGCCGCGGTCTCCCCCACCCTCCGACACTCAGAGCACGGCGTCGTCCGCCATCGTGTTCGTTGTGGTCCCGGCGACTGCAGGACCACTGTCGGGGTCACCAGTGTGGTGCCGGAGGTATGGAGACGGAGGCGGAGGGTTAAGAGGCAGAAGGTGTTTTATTAGCCATTAGTCGCACAAGCCCTCGTGCTCGACTGAGCGCACCTTTATGCAGAGCGTGCTTATATCAGTACCCGGTTCCCACCCTTTACTGCCCGGGTGGGAACTGATAACCCACCCATAGTTCCGGGTGAATTATGTTCCCAAATGGTCACCACAGTATACATGATTGAAGTCCCGGAGATGATAACGAGAGTTCTTCTGGAGCTGAGAGACATAGTGACTGTCCTCTCAAGCCACTGTTAGCATAGCGCTTTAGCTGCTAACCACTAACCGTTGTTTCTAGCTGCAACAAACAGATCACAACCGTAACTCACTCACACGCATCTCCAGTCCCTCCCCCTCTACTCCTACTTCGGTCCGCTTTCAACAGTAGAAAACCAACCAAAAAAGGAAAGTCCGGTGGAGTACTGAACCAGGAGTCCTTCACAGCCGGGCTCAGCTTAACACCCATTAGCCATTAGGTCCCATCACGATGGCAGAACGGTTGGTAGAACAGTTGGTAGAATTAACCGTTACACACCCGAACGTAATGAGAACCCTGGTTGTACCGTCACCTCCACATCCTGGTAGACGATGCTGGCTCCGCCACCCACTGCACCAATGCCGTAGTCACACAGGTCATTCTCCGGTCTACACCACTGTTGCTCATCCCAACTGGAGACGGAATGGCTCACGATCCCATGTTGGTGTTAAGGGGGTTTGTGAAAGTAGCAAACTAGCTACTACCCTCACAAAAACTTAAGATTATTAAAATTACACATGTCAATGTTGTACAATAGTCCAATTAACATGACCACAAGAGTCGGGCAGAAAAACTTAAAAGTAGGAAAAAAAAGTTAGGAGCTGCTGTACAGGCAGCCTATTTGGGCGTCATGTTGGATAGAATCGTGAATATTGTCAACAATCACCCCATTGTGAATGCTACTTCAGTAAACCAGGGAGCTTTTAGCAACATAGGAGACAAACCAAAACAAACACACACCATAGCAGAGGACTTACTTATAAGGCTATTATTACATACTTATATGAAATAATTGAGAAGCACTGGTTTACAGTCAGTTTATAGCTTCTCCATCTCTGCTTGTCTCTACAAGGACTGACCTCTCCATATGTCATCTCAAGCAAGATCAGAGCAACGGCCATTAAAACACAAAAGCGGTGTTGCCTTGGAGGTGGAAAGGTTTATCTGTGGACACCTCATCAAAAACAACCTTTTAATCATCCAGATCACTGGCAAAAGAGGATATCACCCTTGCTTATCTTTCATTTGAGACAGGATATCAGTCATGGCTGATACACAGGCTGTTCGTCGTCCTACATACAGCATACAGGCCTCTTCCACTCGCTGAAATAAACCCAGAGTTGAGGTCAGTGATAACTCAAACTCTCCCGAGACACACGGAGAGTGATAACGGGAGAATTTTGTTTTGCTGCAAAGTCAGTTAGGTGCCTGTGCGGAGCCAACGCTGCTTCTTTTCATACCAGATCCTCCTAACCCTAATATTGGTAGGTGTTGTAATTTCTGAATCATCTTCCTCATGGCTCCACTTTGTGAACTGCTTTGTTCTGCGTGTCTTTTTTTTTCTTTCCATTCTTCTTTTTTATTATCGTCTGACCCGGTTGTAATGCTTTGTCTCTGTTTTCTTTTTTTTTTTCCATCTTCAGTTAGCACGAACATATTCCTATATCATTTTCAAAACAATCTCTTGCATCCAGTGCTGTGTGTGTGTGTGTGTGTGTGTGTGTGTGTGTATGCTGCCACCCCATCTCTTTCTCTTACTTCTCATCTGTGTTCCTTCCTCTTTCCTTCTAATGCTGTTGAATAATGGAGAGACTGCATGCAGTAGTCATGCTGTCACTCACCCAGTGAAAAGCAGGGGCCTGCAGTGAATACATATGTGTGTGTGTCTGCCTGCCTATCTGTCTGCATACTGAAGATTAGCCTTAAGGGCACAGCCTTCTCCCACACACCCACATACACACACACACACACACACACACACACACACACACACACACACACACACACACACACACACACACACA
>JAPTHA010000023.1:15206421-15216547 GCA_029814585.1 Gymnapogon annona | reverse complement strand
TGCAGAATAGTCCTCCTCCTTTTCTACATATCTCTGTAACAGTTCACAGTAACCAACCCCCCATCACACACACACACCCACCCACCCACCTACACACACACAGCATGTACATGTGCAGCCATGATGATGTAAATGTGCAAATAATATTGACATATTTACTCTAATTCTTTATTTATATAAATACCAATTTTTTTTCTGTTTATATTTTTACGTCTCCCTCATTCCTGTTTTTACTACTTGTCTTGTTCTCTAAACTTGCTTTTTGTATGTTGCGGCTGTTAAATGTGAAGTTTTAGCTGTATCTTCTCGGGACTATTTGACCAGTGAATGCACTACAAGCAGTTTAAGACGGAAATGCAAGTTATTCATCTTTCTTTGGCCGCTGATGTTGTGATATAGGTTTGCATAGGTTTCATGAACAAAGGTAGAAGAAGACTGTAAAAATAGGTTTGAATTACAATTAAAGTGCTGCCTTAGGCCATCTAAATAAATAGATGAAACTCATGAAGTCTGATAAATAACTGAAAGTAAATACAGACATTGCTCTGCCAATGGCTGTCCAATCTGTTATTAATGCCTGACGCCCAGTGAAAGGCATTCCAGCCAATAACAGCCGGCCTGGCTCGATACTGTACAAACACAATTGTCTTGACAGCTATGTTGAGAGCAACAGAAGGGACAACACAGGACAGGTGGTGGCTACATGTGATTCATTGTTCCTGTAAGAAAGCACGAGTCCCACTGGTCGCCAATCAGTCGCCCCTCTCCTTCTTTTTGCTCCTTTCTTCTCTGAATTTCTCTCTTCCTGCTCTCTCCTTCTCAGATTAGGTGTGAAGAATAATTAGCGGGTACTGAGGAGCCCCGGGTGGACTGGGTACTCATGGGAGCCTGGTCACTTTCTCCACCACCAAATGTCCCTGGCAACACAGCTGACAGTGGGCTGCGCTGCATCGGTAATCAGAGTTCTGTACACGTGTAAGTGTGTATGGCTGTCACTGATGTATTTGAGTCTGTTAGCACCGTAGGCTTGAGGTCCCACAGAGATACGTACGTTCCTTATGTGCCACCACCCCCACAGCCCTGTGACTATAAAAAATATAATAATTATCTTAAAAATGTATTCAATAGCCTTATAAGTGGGTCCTCTGCTATGGTGTGGATTTTGTTTTGGTTTGTCTCCTTCTATGATGCTAACATGCTCACTGGTTTACTGAAGTAGCGTTCACAAAATGGGACGATTGTTGACAATATTCACCACATTTTCACCAAAGCCCCCCCCCAAAAAAAAACTCAAGTGTGATTGGCGTGTAATGTCTTTAAGTAACACCTTCTTTATTTGTTTTCGTGCTGTCCATTGTTGACCAACATTTATACGCCAGAAGCCCACCAGTCTTTCCTGCTCCCCCACCATAGTCACAGTGAAGCCAAGAGCTAATCAGGCGTCGTCAGGTTTTCTCGTCTTAGCTTTAGAGAGACTTTCATTTGTCTCATCATATTATCTCATTATTTGTCTTCCTGCTGAAATTTGAGAAGGACTGCCTTAAAGTATGGAGTTCAATCGACAATGTGATTGATAAACAGGTCTCTTGTAGAGACTGTGGCTGCACAGAAAGGAAAATGCTCAATAAGAGGAGTCAATTAGTGCTTAAAGACATACACTTCATAATAGAGGCAATTAGGCTGCTCATCTCCCTCCACTTTCGTTTAACTTTGTACTGTTCAATATAATTATCGTTGACGTGGCTGTCATAACAATTTGATGACAAACTTGTCAGAGAGAAATGGTTCCAAAACTGGAAAAGTTATAATTTGGAGCGAGACTTGTTTACGCAGCACACATTGTATGCTGAAGGGAAAACCTGAAGAAGCACAAAACGCTTCACAGCGGATTTATTTCTCACGGTAACACTGAGACTCAGACTAATGAGTCGAGCTGTGTCAGTGCAACAGACACCCAAGTTAATAACTCAGTCTTTAAGGTGAAGACATTCCAGGTGAGAGACAGAAATGAACGCCCTGTCATGTCTACTGAGTTTGAATGCTTCTGTTAAGGAATACACTTTTTTGGTTAAGCATCTCAACATTCAGCTAAGAGTGTGAATGTGAGAGTGAATGAATTATGGATCAATAACCTTAACCAGTTTGTGTGCCTTGAAAAGCGCTATAGTAATCTAATCCATTCCAATCTAATATTATAACCTAGTCTTTGAAATAACCATGTTTTGAAATGGTTGAACGTGTGGTTTGTTAAACACGTAAGATGCCCCCTGTCAATGAGATTAACTACAACGAGATCACTTTAACATAACACTGGGTCTTTGTGGCAAAAGGTCAAAGATCAGTGTGATTGTGACCTCAGAAAATAACCATTATGTTGTGTTTGTTTAATGGAGAATTTACACCGACACTCGATCACGTTAACTTCATCCGTTTACTGCACGCCTTCACACGTGTCCCACAATCCTCTCAGCCTCATCCAATCAATCAAACAGGCATAACGAAAACAGTTTTGCATCATCGAACACTGCAAACTATACATAACACATTACTGTAGTGAGTCAGAGAAAGGTATGTGATATTTGGTCATTTGGTCATTTCCCCCTTCACTGTTATGAAGATAACTGAACGCTGTGCACCAAAACATATAAATAGAAACTGTTTGTGTTCCATTCCATTGAGTGTCTCTGTTAAGTATTACATATTTTTTCAACTAAATGGGACTACATCATTCAGAAACACATTAACTATTGCTTTAATATTCCATATTGTATTGTACAGTGTGATGGTCACTTGAGTCCAGTCCTGATTTCAGTTGCACAATTTGAACCTGACATCAGTTAATACCCCTATCCCTACTGAAAATCCAAACGCTGGTAAAGCTGGCAAAAAAAAAACAAAAACTGTGGATGACTAATTTCATGTGAAGCTATAGGATGGAAATACTTGACCCTGTCTCCAAAAGAAACTACAAGTATATGGAAAATTTTATAGCGCACCACATTGGTTCAGCTCTATATACCCGAGCAGGGCTTGTAGGACTTAGGAGGTCAGAGTTCAACATATGTCGCCCTATGACCCATGTGGTTCACTTATATATGTTTTTTGTTTGTTTGTTTGTACTTGTCATTGTACATGTTTTATGTTTTTTGAGCTCTATGTGCATGTTTTGTTTTTTTTTTTGTCTGTCATTGTGTCATTCTGATCCTGTCATTGTGGGTTGAGAATGTCATCACCAGTAAAGCAGACAAAACCAACGGACTAATTTCAGGTGACGCCATAGAAAGGAAACACTTGGCCTCGTCTCCAAATGGCACAAGGAAACAGAAGAGACGGAGCTTTGCGGTTCCATCCATACCAGATGAGTGGAAAAAGCTGTATAATGTTGGCGGGGGGTGTTCCTGACACCCTGGAGATGTCCCATAATCGGCTTTCCTCAGTGACAGCATGAGCCCATAGGAGAGCCCTGTCTGTATCTACCTCACACACAAACACACTCGCACTTATGAATATAAAAACCTGTGTACACGCACACCTGGCTGTAAGCGCGGGGGGTCTCAGACTGCCAGCTGAAGAATAAGACACACACTGATCTGCAGAGGAATGCACAAGCACACAAATTCAGAAATAAAACATGTAAAGCGGTGCCTAATTCACACAGAGGAGCTGTAATTTTTCCGGCAGGTATGTGCGTGCAGAGACGGAGCCGGCGTGCTGTAATGTGGGAATCATCATATACATACACACGATCAGCGCAGCGGTGGGAAACGGGAATAGTCTCACGCTGTGAGGCTTCATTACACCACCTGCACTGACGGCGGCGAGCGAGAGGCAGACTGATGAAGAGCACACGCCCGCACTCCTTCACATTCATGTCACATGCCGTCGCACACAAAGCAATCTGGGGCGTCACATAGAGGTGCAGACAGCGGCCTGTCTTTCACACAGCCGAGGGGAGGACGACTGGGCAGACACCTGGAGCCGTGCAGGGAAAAGCTATTGAACAGAACAGCGAGGGGCAGAAGCTCTCAGACGCAGCTGTGACCTCTGACCTCTTTCCTCCGGCTTACACCACCACCGCCGTCTTCAAGCTCACAATGGCAGGTTTAGTTCAACAAAGTCACAGTGTTTTTATTTAATCAACAGATACAGACGGTTGCTTTTTTTTTTTGCCGCAGGAAAACAAGGCGATGAAATGTTAAATATAGTATTATGGTCTGTAACTTATGTCAATAGGCAAATCTGTTGATGTGTAACTCTTGAATCATCCTTCTCCTTATCTCTGTGGCAGTTGGTACGTAACTCAGGGGTAACAAACATTCAGCCCGTGGGTCCAAACTGGTCTGCCGAAACGTCCAATCTGGCCCACAGATGAATGAGCCATGTGTGAAACTTACACTAAAGATATTAACAATCAAGGGGCGTGGAACTCGTTTCAGTTTAGGAGCTACATTCACATCACAGTCTGATGAAAAGTAAAATAACAGCGTAACCTTCAAATAATGACCACTCCAATATTCCTGCTCTTTTGAAATTGAAGTAGAGCATTCCAACCTAGAACAACTGTGACCCGGGAAACTGTTTTTATTTTAATTCCAGACTCCACATGTTTAATGATATTAGAGCTATTATTACAAATTTGAGTTGCACTCATTCTTCATAGAAAATTACGTTTTCAGTTGCTTCATGTCTTATGGCAGACATATTGGTGGTTTGTTAATATAAATATGTCCAGAATTCCATGTTTTGCATTGCACTAAATCAATGTGGAAAAACTTCAATCAATCAATCAATCAATCAAAATTTTTTTTATTGCCCTTAATCACCCAAAGGGTCTCAAAGGGCTTCACATGCCCACAGATGACGACATCCCCTGGTATAACCCCCTCCAGGGCAAGGAAAATCTCAAAAAACCCCAGGCGGGGAAAAGAGAAACCTTGAGAAGGGACCACAGGAGGGGGGGTTCCCCCTTTCAAGACCACCAGGCTGCAATGGATGGCGACACTTAACACTATTTATAGGTTATTATGCAGTTATTTTTCTGGTCCAGCCCATCTAAGATCACATTGGGCTAAATGTGGCACCTGGAAGAGATTGGTTGTCCCTTGACTTTATTTATCTATGCTTTTTTTGTACTTTGCTAAATAGATTTAAGATTTGTGTTGCATTTTAGATGTTTAAGAGTAATTCAGGGCTTCAGTTCATGGAAAAGACTGCATGAAGAAAACATTCTTAATGTGGCACATATTTGAATGAGAATCCATTCTAGGCAGCTTTTATTAGGTGGGAAAATCAGTGGGAGAACTCAGAGGAACCCATTCAGAGCCTGATAATATTCTGTAGAAGTGCCTGGTGATTCTCTGGTCCCTGAACTACTCCTCGTGATACATATAAACATTTAGACACCAGTCGTCATCTCCACCTCAGCCTCTTTCTGACTCGGTGGCTGTTTTCAAAATCATGAAGTGGTTGAGGTCGGACTCAAAATAGGAGTAAAATTACATGTTAGATAACAGAAGTATGATTATATTATGTACTGCACAAGTGAAGTGGACATATGTATAGACATTGAAGTGCTTTTCCTATTTAATTTGACCTCTGATGTCTGTCAGTGTGTCTAGGTGTCATTGTGTGTCTCACCTGGAGAGGCAGCAGGTGCAGAAGAAGACGAGCGCTGTCATGGTGGCAGCCGGTTCCCAGTTCTGGTTCATATTGTTGCTCAAATGTTTGGTGCTCCACACTGGGGCAAACAGGAAGAAGGAGGTTCCCAACCCTTTTATGGGAGGAAGACAGCAGAGCAGTCCAAGCAGGTTAACAATCAGAGGGGAGTTTTAACCAATAATATTTAACTGTTCCGGGGGCCAAAAGTGGCCCACCGAAGGTTCCAATTCAACCTGTGGGATGAATTTGTAAAATGCAAAAATTACACCTAAGATATTTGTAAACATTATAGTTCAGGTTCCACATACAGACGAAGAAAAAAATTAGAATAATATCACAGAAATACAACTTCAAATTTTTATCTGTGGGAATGGAACTATTTTCATGTAATTTTCCTGTATCAATTCACAAAAAAACATAAATAACCTGAACATATATTTACAACCAGAAATGTCTGAAGAGAAGTAAGTGCAATTTTAACAATATTCTACATGTTACTAAACGTTTGTGCATTTGTAGATCCACTGTGATCTGTAAATTGTAATGAACATGTGTAAATTATAAAATGAAGTATAATGTCATTAAAATTGCATTTAGTTTTCTTTAGAATTTTGAGATTGTTAATGTTATTGACATTAACAACCTCTATGTTGTGCAAGAATTTCAATTTTGTTGTATATCTGCTCTTTTTCTTCTACTCTGTGCTGCTTTATGACAGATCATTGGTCTGTGCAATGACAATAAAGGAAATCTGAATCTCTGTTGTTTTAAAGAACAATTTGTAGACAAATATTTTCGTCATATAAGGAAAGTTTGGACTTCACATTATTGATATGTAATTCTGTTATTATTTTACTGCCCCCCCCCCCCACACTTCACACCAAATCTGGCTGGATTTTGCTCCAGAACTAAAATGAGTTGGACACCCCTGGCTTAGATAAATGGGTTTGGATTTTGAATCCTATTTATGACTGACATTAAAGTGAGCGACAAATGCTAAAATAAGCAAAACCTCAGCTGACTTTACCGGATCTGTTGAATATGCTAAATGCTCTAATTCATATTCCTGAAATAACCTCTACCTCTCAGATGGCGGAGCAGCATAGGGTATAATCGCACATGCAAAACTGTTCAATTAAAGCACAAACAGCCTTAAAAATAGCCTTAGGAGGCAGATGCGACGTATTTGTTTTTCATTAGAGCAGTTATTTTGACAACAAAGTAGAAGTCCAAGAGACACGGCACATGTGTGTTTAGTGCATCTGTGTGGTGTGTGCGTGTATGTTTGTCCGTGCATGTGTGTGTGTGTGTGTGTATGTGTGTGTGTGTGTGTGCGCGCACATTAAGCTCATCCATCCTGAGTTTATGCTGAGTTTTCTCTGGCAGGTCTGTATTCTTAATGAACCGTATGGGGACCACATTGCCGGCAACTCAGTGGCACTCCAGTCGCCACTGTGCACTGCCAATGACTGAAGGTACAACCAAACACACACTGCCTTGACATGACGTGTGTGTTTGTGAGTAAACTTGGTGACTGGCCCACTGAACAGTAGATACACATGTACACACTCTCTCGTGCACTCAAGAGGTAATTGCCTGCCTAGTGGTGACACATGGTATTCCTCAATCCTTGGGGTGATCAATCTCAAAGAAATAGGTAAACAATACTGTGCATGTATGTGTGTGTGTGTGCGTGTGTGTGTGTGTCCTTTAACGCAGTCTACCTGCCCTTGTTAGTGAACAGCGCTACTTTAAATGGACAAAAGAAAATGCCGCTGACATGGGAATAGATTCTTATTGACCAAAAGCAAAACATTCTTCTTCAGCGCTTTGCTGTGGAGTAACTGTCCGAACGCTTCATTCATCACACCTTTGGTGCCTGACTGGAGATTGCTTGTTATAGATATGATGAAGAGTTGCAGTGTAGCCACTTTAATTAGGTTCCTATCACTGGCAGAGGCCGAGGATGAAATTAGTGAAGTTTTCATTGCTAGTGCATGTGTGTCGGCTTTTGTATTTCCACATGCGAGGTATAAATATAGATCCGTGTACTCACCACTGGTGAGATCCAAGAGCGTGCGTTTTTTTTTTGCGTGCGTGCGGAGGAGAAGACACACTGAGAGTAAAGCCATGACTTTGGTTAACAGTAAACACACCACTGAGAGCTCATTAGAGGAGCTCTTTCCTCTTCTCGCTGCACCGCTCCAATGACGGGGCTTTCGCTCCAGCCATATCTGGCATCCAGCAACAAGCTAATTAGCAACTAGATCTCATTACAGTCGGGCTAGTGAGCGCAGCCCCTCTCCAACACATCATCTGTAGCCTGTCAGAAACACAGCATGCACATTACAGTTCCAAACTGACTCAGATCGGGAGAGGCTAAATACAGTGCTTTGCTAAATAGACAGTGGTAGCCCCCTGTTATTTCCCTGCTCACCAAAAGGACATCCATGGGTTGGAATGATTTGTGTTGTATCGGTTATTAAAGTCGTACAATGTCCACCGAGATTCAGAAACGTGTTTTATTGGGTTAATGTTAACTTTGTGCTTTTAAATTAGACTTCACTATTGTTGCATCAACAGGGAATAACTATGTGAAAACAATGATCACTTCCTGGGTTATTTTTTTATTTCTTTTTTTTTTCTCTTTTTGTAGCTTGATTAAAGCCAGTCTTACATTACACCTAAAACTTTAATTTGGAAAAGAAATATTTTAAGCACTAAAAAACAACAACAACAAAAACCCACAGCTTTCGCCAGAAAACATTAATTAGTGACTTACAAATGACTGTGTATTCAGAGCCAGATCAGATATTCTTCCTGGATTGAAAAACTTCAAGATGTAAAGGTCTTTTCTCTCTTTGAAACAGCCAGGGAAGATTCATTAAAAAATGCAGTGATGTTTAATACAAAATGTTAAACACAGTCTTATCTCCTTATTTAACATAACGTAATTATAAAATTTACATTTGCAGCTCAAAAACAATACTTTAGTGCATCCGTCATAACTTTTGTGATAGCAGGTATTCTGTGTTTTACATTCTTAGAAGGTGAAATTACCAAATATTTGTATGTATGTATGTATATAGTACATATGTAATGATGTCACTGGTGACGCGTTTATTGATACGCTCTGGCACGCTGTTCAGAAAATACACGGGATGAATGATGTTATGAATTAAAATTTTTAATTGACTTATAAGACAGTAGACAGTTTGTGCTTTGGCTGCAATAATGTTGGATATTTGAAGCCAGAAGTGACTATATTTGGACATAAGGGGCAGAGCTTGTGGAGTATATGGTGTCAGGGTAAAGGGTAGAACCTCCACTCCAAAGTGAAGCTCTTCCATGGAACTTATCTCTATTGTTATTATTATCATTATTATTATTATTTTGTTTATTTTATTATATATTATATTATTATTGTTGTTATTGTTATTATTATGTTTAATTGTATTGTTTTGTCATTACATTCTGGTCTAATCCATTTATTTTGGATGATCTAAGAAGTAGATTTCAGGTTTTGTTTTTTTCCACTGTAATTGTGGTACATTGGTTCAAACCTTTTACTGATGGAGTCAATTACATCATCTCTGGCTCCCATAATTCTGCTGCTTTTGTCAAAATATAGTCACTTCTGTCTCCAAAGACACAAAGAGTCCAACATGTTGACAGCAGAGTGATAAAGCAGTGTTGGATCTCAGTCATTTAAGGCCTTTCTGTGCTGATTTTACTTTCGCTCTGGGTTACATGGGATCACTCCAGTTCCCCCCCTTCATCAAAAACAACCATATTTTGCTTGATTCCTGTGCCACTGCCCTTGACCGAATTATTGATGGAGGTGGTCCTGATGTGTCCTCGATGGCGGCTAAAAGGTTCTGTGTTAGTTACTAATGTGCTAAGTGCAAATGTAAATCAGTAATGTTAATGGAAGGTGCTGTGTGTATTAGGGTGGGTAAAATGCAGACACTGAATACCCTCATTAAGGATACTAAAGAGTAGGGCATTAACGACTTCAGTTTTTTTCAAGTTGACTTATCCGTCAATAAAGTCGTGATGACGTCATCACATTGTCAGCGGAGGAACAACACGGACACACAGTTGTCCAGCAATGAGCAACTTGTATTAAAGTTCACTGCAACGTAACAATGTACAGTGGTACCTCTACTTATGAAATTAATTGGTTTCATAACCTGAACATTTCGTAAGTAGAGCTGTGTTTTCCATGTAAATGATCTAATCCGTTCCACGCCCCCGGAAAAATCGAACATACATTTTTTATAAATCATAAAAATGCATCAAAACATGTAACAAATACACGTTACAATTTGATTATTGCACAATAAACATAAAATGAGAGTTGTACATAAAAACAAAGATGTAAACAACAAAGTGTAAAAAACAAAGAATAAAGTAAAGAATAAAAATGATGTTCATTTACCTTTTAACTGCTATCTGACGTTTTGTA
>JAPTHA010000023.1:15113333-15124618 GCA_029814585.1 Gymnapogon annona | reverse complement strand
TTAGTTGTAAGAACTATCCTATACTTGTAATTGCAGGAACTACTCTCCCCAGGAGAAGTTTTTGGTTGCGTATTCACACAGGCAGTAGAACCATGGTACGGAGTGGTGTGACATAATCTTATTCTGCAGCCTCCAACGCACTTTTACACACACTACAACACACACACGCACACACAGACATGCAGGGATGAAAAATGATTTATATTTACAGTATGTTCAAAATGTAAGTCCTCTTTCGAATAATATAGAATATAATACAAATGAGTCCAAGACAATCTACATAAAATGCTTGGTGGCATCTCCACATGTAAAATACAGAATGAAGATGGATTTAGCATTATACATCCAATAATCACTGATGAATAACAGAATGAATATGTCCACACTCTACTGTCTTCTCTTCATCTGTTCATGGACCAGACGTGTGTTCAATCTCTTCTCAGAAGTTAGGGTTGATAGAGATCGAGATACTAGAAACAAATAGGAGCTAAAAAGCTTCTAAGAATTATGGTGGTAGTTCCTATACTGTAGGAATGTGCAAAAAAAAGGTTCTAAGAACTAAAAGGTTCCTGCAGTGGGAAAGCACCTACTGCACCTGTTTTGTGCTTTTGTTCATTTGTTTTTTGTCTGTTGTCTCTGATCCTGTCATTGTGGGTTGCGAATGTCATCTTGTAGTGTATGAATGTAACTGCAATTTGTCCAATTAAAAATCTAAATAAAATATAGAAATTGTTATATTCTAATTGATCAGCAGAAGCAGAGAGCATGATATACTGCACTGACATTGAAACAACTAATACTAGGACACAGCTGATCACGCTGAACCCCAAGAATATGGACAAGGAAAGGAAACTCCTTCTTCTTCTTTCGGCTTCTCCCTTCAGGGGTCGCCACAGAGAATCACTTGCCTCCATCTAACCCTGTCCTCTGTATCCTCTACTCTCACACCAACCAGAAGGAAAGGAAACTGAACTGTAAAATTACTGTAAAATTACTCCCTGAACCCAATATGAAGTAGTTTAGATAATCCAGTTTCAGTAGCGAGTTGTTAAAAAGTGCTCTGGCACACCTCGGTGTAACACTGTTAATGCTTTATCATAAATCAGCAGCTCCTCTGGAGGATGCAGTGGAGTCACCACAAAAAGAAATGATGGAAATACCAGAAACATAAGACCAATACAGCAGTAAACTGTTTAGTTTGGAGGTTTACAGATACCCCTGCTAAATGCATTTAAACTCGCTGAATAGGATTTTTAATTTTCATTCACCTTATCATATTCTCCGAGGGTCTAGGGTTTGCCCATACTTTGTTAATTTAAGACTCCCTCGGTGGAACTGAGCCAACAAAGACAAAATGTACTAAAATGAAGTGTTTGGAGTTCTGAAAACCTGGGTGAATGCATTTAGTCGACATGCATGTAAATCTCCAAACTTTATTCATACTAATGCAGGCCTTCTCAAATAGTGGGGTGTACAGTGCAATGCCAGAGTGGCACATGTGACTCTGGGACATAATGAGACAAATGAAAGCCTCCCAAAAGCTAAGAGTAGGAAACATGATGAAGCGTATTTAGCGCTAGATTTCACTGTGACTATGGTGGGAGACCAGGAAAGAGTGGTGGGCTTCGGCTCTAAAAATGTTGGACAACAGTGAACAGCATGAAGACAAATAAATGAAGGCGTCACTTAAAGACATTACACTCCAATCACACAGATAATACACTTGAGGTTTCTTTTGGGGGGTGTTTTGGGGGTGGGGTGAAAACATGGTGAATATTGTCAATAATCATCCCACTTTGTGAACGCTACTTCTGTATACCAGTAAGCATGTTGGCATCATAGAAGGAGATGAACCAAAACAAACCAACACTATAGCAGATGACCTATTTATAAGGCTATTATTACAATTTTATAGAAAAATTCAATTATATATAATCATGGCCATGGGGTGGTGGTGCTGAATTCTTCCTTCTTTGCACGGGGTGACAAAAAACAATTGAGAAGCACTGCACTAATGTATTTTCATGATCCTAAATGAGCGTCACGTGTTTAGTACTCGTTACATTGTGATTCCTAAAGCGGTTTCAATTTTCCTGCTCCGCCCTTCACCCCGTCGTTGGGGTGTGTGTGCATCAACACGTCAGTCATCCCTGTGACTGTCAGGTGAACTCTGTGGGATAATCCCGAACCTCCTGCTTCCTATGGACAACAACGGTGCATGGGCTGATCCATCTCTGTCTAACACTAGCTCTGTGCTCCATCTCTAATCTCCTTATGCTCAGTGTTGGTGATATAGTGAATTCTGATTCACTGGCTATTACCGTTCCTCATGTATGGTGATTTATTTCAACCTTAATCATGCTCCATACGGTATTTGTCTCTGAATTGCACTGTGGTATTCCATGTTAAACAAGCCTACAGATAATACTGATAATTAACGTCCGAATAGCAAAACGGTATGAGCCTATGATTTCACTTAAGATAATTTTTAGGATTTACTTCCCCTTCATGTCTTGAAATTTCCCTCTTGGGAACAAACACAATCATTTGAATTGACCTGAATGTCAGATATGATGTAAAGCTCTTAAACGCACCGTTTATTAGCACACTATATTGTGAAACAGCTTCGTTGTACGCGAGTAGTACTTCAGATGAAACAATATCCATGTGATTCCTTTCAGCCAACATATGTCTCTCTGTGACTCATGCGATTCACTTATTTATATATATTTTTTTGTCTCTGTTATTGTATGTGGTTTTCGTGCTGTTTTGTTGTGTGTTTTGGGGTTTTTTTTGTCTGTTGTCTCTGATCCTGCCATTGTGGGTTGTCAATGTCATCTTGTAGTATGAATGTAACTGTAACATTGTCTTGTGAAAAGTCAAAAACATAAACATAAACCTACTATTTCATGTAACTGTTATGTTTGTGATTTACTACCGATTCACTGTCATGACATTTTCCTGTTTTCCTGTAGCCACAAAAAGAGTCATTTGAATTGATCTAATCAATTGTATGTCAGATATTATGTAAAGCTCTTAATGGACGCACTCTGTATTAACACACTATATTGTGAAACAGCTTCATTGTATGTGAGTAGTAGTTCTGATGAAACTAACCTACTCGTGTGGTTCCCTTCAGTCTCATGAACACACAGCTGCAGAGGAGGAGGAGTGAACCCTTTGGAATAGGGTAATGGATAAAAGGGTACTTTCCCCAGCGTCTGCTCCTTTTTTGGTGAGTAAAAGCTTCATCCCTTTCTATCCTTTGAACAACTACTTGACCTTTACCCGTCTCTATTCACACCTGGCTGAACCTTGAAATTGTTCCAAGCCTCTTCTTTTTATGTGACCCCTAAAAACTCTGGAGAAATGGAGGAGCTGAATTGCAGAGGTTCGATAAAAGATGGGTTGGTGACCTTCCTGCTAGCGATGCCGAGCTTTTGGTTCAGCGCTCACTTTCCCAAATCCCTCTCCCTCTGGCTTCAACCACCTCCTGCCCTCTTTGTTAAGTTTAATTTCCATACCCAACGATTTTCCCTCTTTTTGTGAGTATGTCTCTTATTTTCTCTCTCTGTCATCTCTCTGTCATTGTTTGTCCTTCCGCTGCTTCTCTCATCTAAAGTTGGTAGAGCGACAGCTGTTCTAAAGATGACAAGACCAACAAAGAGCTCCCTCACATCCTCATTGGTAACTCGCTCCCCCGTTTCCCAACCAAACTTGAGCTGTCCACTCTTGCATATGGAGCCAATACTCTACACACTCTCAATGCAGAACAGAGACACCCGCAGACACAGATGCTAACCAGGACCCTCAGGGGACTTGGCTAGTTTGCTTGTCCACCAGATTGTCTGTCCTGGCAAAGGGCTCAAGGCCCCGCCGCTAACTGATTAGCTACAGCAATGTCTGAATGTGCAGAATGTGTGCGTGGCGGCAAGAATTTAACACAGTTTAAGCCTCAATGATTCCCTCTGATTTCATATCAGAGCGGGAGGAATTCACAAAGACAGAAAACGTACAGACGGAAATAAGAGAATGAACGCGTGTAAGATCTTTAGCTCTCAAGTCACAGACACACACATTCCTGGCTGTGAAAGAATCCAGCCAAGGATGCAAACAGAGGACAGGCTAGTGTGAGGGGTTACACCAATCCCAACAAGACGACCAGATGTGTCTGAACAGCGCTTCAGACTCCACATATTCAGAGGAGAAGAATTTAGCACATGAAAGGCCACCGTAAGGGATAGGTAGAGTGCCACAGCCGCCTTATCTAATGCTGCAGCTGTGTGTGTGTGTGTTAGTGTGGCATTTTGCTATACTCAAACAACCAGTGGTGTTGGTGCGGCTTCTAAAGTTGTGTGTTGCAAGACGATTTTACCTTGAGGAACTTGTAAAGCAGGAAGGTGAACCAGTTGGTGAGCATCTTCTCAGCCACCGACTCCGTCCTAGGAGGGAGATGAAAGGGGGAGGGTGAAGGTGAGGATGAAATAATAGAACAAAGGAATGAGGGTTAGGAAACGATTGAAGAGTAAGAAGGAGAAAAGACAAAAAAACACACACCCAAAAAAACAAATCAACAAAAAAACATTGTTTTTATCATCACGTCACCAAGGAGCAGATAAACCTCTGTTTAAGAATTGGAAGACTTTGGATTCATCCCAAACCGCTTATTTCAAACACCCTCCCATTTCAAACACCCCCCCCACCCTTCATGCCAACCATTACATTTTCCCCCCTTCGAGCGAACCCACTCGTCTTCATTAAAAATACAGCAATTAGTATAATTCGCTAACTTCTCTCGTTAATCACAAACCTGGCATGTAATGAGGGGAAACCTCTGCACGTGCACGCTCTGGAGTAGACGCACACGCAGAGCGGCGAAAGAGAACAGAGCAATTAAAAGCCATGGTAATTAATGGACTTATTGCGACTAATTTGTTAAACAGCTGAAAGGCATACCGGCAGTTAGGGGTATGTGAGGAAAACACAGGCAGATGAAATAAATAAATAAATAAAATTACACGCCAAAAAAAATGCTGATTATTTCCCCTTTGGTTTCTGCCATCACTCTCCATCCCATTAGAGACACTGAAAGATGACTTAATTATCCACTCCTTGTTTCTCTTAGATGCGATGTGGACTTTTGGACATTAGCTGGGTTAGTGGGCTGTCGAACTGGGTCGCATTAGCGCAGCTTCTGGCGCCGAGTCAATATTAGTCTTTCTTTTTGCCATTAAGGTGACACGGGGTGCAAAAAAAACGGTGAAGAAAGGAACGTGCTGCGGAGAAATGACAGCGAAGGAAGATATTTTTCTGTCTGCTTTGCCAAAGAAATGTTTTTTTTTCTCTCTCTCTCTCTCTGACAGTTGAGAAATAAAGGCAAAAGGAATAAAAAAAAGGCAAAACACAGGAAACTAGGCCAATGTGGTAGTGAAACCAATGAAGGCCTGTAGCAGGAATGAGACGTGAACTCCTACGCTTCTGCGAGCACCCCCGTTTGACTGTTGAATGTCGTTTGATGTATGCGGAACATTTTTTTTTTTCTCTTCATGGCTGTCGGCAAAATATAGCGGATAAAAAGATGAGGCAACAGGGAATGGAAGGTTGTAGGACAGGGGAGGCGAAGACACCTGGACAGAACACGCTTTTGGGCATGTGAGGACAACAGTGGGTGAATAACATCCACACTTTCAAGGAAACTACATCCCCCTGCCCATTGTTTGAAACTTTTTTCTTTTTTTCCGTACACATGTACTACAGGACAAGCTTTAAACGCAGATTTCCTGTCCACACGCACAGTAAGTCAGAGCCTGTTACAGTGGGAAATGGAAATCCTCAGGGGAGCGGGCTGCTTTTTTTCCCGTAATATGCAGGTCTAAAAATAACACTTTCTAAAGTCTATCTATCGCAGTAAAAAATACCAAAACTGGGTGAACCATGTGTAATAATTGCTGAGCTTATTAATGCCAGCTCCCGAGGCTAGTGTAGTTAGCAGGGACAGCGTGTTGTGACCGTATGCCCCAAGAGGGGATTGGAAAAGGCTTCACACAGCCACACTGGCTGAGACTCATTTATTTGATTAGATTTTTAATTAAATATCTCTCCGAGGAGAAGGAGAGAAGAAAAAAAAACACAACTTTTTTTTATCATTTACTGTCTAATCCCAATTTATTTGGAGATGGGCCATTTCTCTAATTGTCTCTTTCCTTTAAATACATGTATCTTTTCCTGTCCGCTTGTCGGCTGAATCTCATTTCTTCCTGCTCTCCACTCTTTCCACACACCTGCACATCTTCAATTCCTCCTTCCTCTTGAGTCTCACTCCATATGTTTCTCCCTCCATTAGTTTTCCCCCAGTCCAAGTCTCCCTCTAGACATCTTGCCCTCTCGTCCTGTCAATCACACCCCTCCAGCTCACAAACTCTGCCTTTCTCACCTCTGCTCCTTTCTATCGCTCCGCCATTGCACACCGTCCTCTTTACAATCCCTTTTCCTTTGTACCTCACAACCTCCTTTGTAAAATATCCTCTCTCAGTCTCTCTACAGTATGCCTTGTACCCCCCCACCCCTCCACATCCCTCTCCACCCCCACCTTCCTCAGTGTGTGGTTGAAACAGCAGCGACCTGTATGTCTCACTGTGGATCCACTGGGAGTGTGTGTGAGCTCAGGGGTGTAATCCTCTCTGACAGGGACAGGGTTCAAAAAGAGAGAGGAGGTAACGTCACATGCACCTCTAAGAGCTGCAGTCGCTGGCCTCCTTTCTGCTCCACAGTTTGTGGAAAAAATAAATCACCTGACATTCTCGAAGCATCCTCTGTTTATTATGTGTATTTTACCGTTCTCTGGCTCATTCAGCACCATCCTGAGTCGATGTGTATTAGTTAAGTCGGTGGTCCCCAAACCTGGGCTGCACACCGGTACCAGTCCATGGGTCAGTTAGTACCAGGTCACAGAGAAAGAATACATAACTCACATTATTTTTTAATTATTTTGATTTCCGCTGCATCTGTCTATTGACACATGTCCAGATGTCCGGATGCATCGGTCACATGTGTTACCTACATCCACTACCTTCTTCAAACAGCTGTTCTAACACTTACACAATAAATTTGTGCTAAATTGAAAAACCGAAGCTGGAAAAATGAACAAAAAAGCAAATGTCTTTGTTTGGTTTCTTTGGTTGTAGAGAGGCTGTTACTCATGTTATGTTGTTGGTCTGATGTTACTGCTGATCAAGTTACATACACAGTAGATTCGCCCTTATTATTATATTTACTAAATTACAATGGTGGGCCGTTCATTTCAGACCTGGGCCTGCAGTGATGTCCTACACGACTTAATCCACCTCTTAAAACCATATTTCTGATCCATGCCTCTACACATGATGCATTTAGACCAAAACACGTATCACTGCATCACCTGAACATACAGTCAAGTACAACAAAGTTATATTAGTCTACTCAGTAGACTAATAACAGAGAAACAAAAGGAACTGACATCGATCAGACATAGGTTTAGATGTGGCATCGCCGGCTGGTGAGCTGCGGTCCGGTGTCGCGGTCCACCGTAGGCTGGCGCCGCGGTTCACCGCCATGTTATCTAACTAACCACGCAGTCTGGTCTGGTGCGCCGGTGATCTACTCACAATACCTTACTTTTCATATTCGTTAATAATATATTTTAATAATATTAACTTACGCGTTCGTTCATAGTTATCAACTTGAAAGTGTTGGATAAATCCTTTTTCCTCGTGAGTGTCGCGGTCGGCCGGCCTCTATTTACAGTATATTATCTTGCAAAGTTTTTATTGAGAATCGTTGTAACAAAATCTGCGTCCAAATGATATCTTCACCTCCTTCAGCCATTGTGTGTTGAAAAAAATTAAACAACTTGTCAAGCTACACAAATGATCCATTTCCTTATTTCTTGTTTATCACATTGACGTGACTGCTCAGGTCTGCTCTGAGCAGCTTTGCATAGCCCCGCCTCTCTCTATCGCATATCCAATCAAAAGATGTGTACGGCGTGACTCTGTAGGCCTGCTAGCCTACAGGCTGCTGGCCCCAGCGAAGCCAAATCTGACACTGATTGGTTAATGTCACAGGTCCGTTCTTATTCACTTTAAGCTACAATGCACAAGCACTGTCACTTCTGAAGGCCTAGAGGCAGATTTTGGACCCTGGTAACACCTGATAGTGAATAATGATTGGATAAAAATTCTAACATAAACCCCACCCACCAAATCTCCACCTGAGGCTGAAAGCTGAGCAACCAGGTTAGGAAAGCTATGAAATGAAGCGTATAGACCATGGGGAATAATTTAATAAATATTTGTGGGGGAAAAAAATATATTAAAAAAATCTATTCCTGATTATGTTTAGGCCAGCAGAAAAGGCCTTGCTGGCCTTGAGGGTCCACCACTGCTAAATTATATACTGGTTGTTTCATTTTATTTTGTTGTATTCATCCACCACAACTTAAAGCCCGGTCTGTGAAAATATTGTCAGACATTAAACTAGTCTGTGACACAAAAAATGTTGGAGACCACAGAGTTAAGTCGTAACTAAGAAAATGCAAAAGAACAACAAACAAAAGTTATTGTTTTTCCTGTCTTTTGTTTGTTTGCTTTTTGAGGATAGATGGTCAAGGTGACCTCTTTCCAGTAGGGAGCCTCTTCTCAAGTAGAACCAAACCAGAGGAGTGTGACATAAACACAAAGGTACGTAACCTCAAACTTGAACCACCGGTAGGGAAGGCCGTCTCTCTTTTCATACCTCCTGAGTAAGAGCTTGGGGTGATTCTTGCTCTCCAGGTTCTTGTCGATGAGGTCAGACAGGAGCTGTTTGAGGACGCCTGTGGCATACTCCATTTCCCCCTGCAGCGCCGTCATGATAAGAGAAGCCACGTTGCCTCTGTCACGCATGGAGAAGGACCGTTGCGCTTCCAGAGTGCGGATGAAGGTCAACAGGAAGTGCTTTTTGGTCAACAGTTGGCCAAACAAGGTCAGAGCCTTTTCCACATTGGCCGGGACCTGGAGAGAAAGGTGACGATGGGAATGTGAGTATGAGGTCGTATTGAGGAAAAGCAGCCATTGTTTGAAAATGGTGGAAAAAAAAAAAAGTTATGCAAAGGCAGGAACATGGAACACAGGTACAATGAGCAAGAAATAAAAAAAAAATGAAGAGGTAAAAGGAGATGAAAGAAACAATGAGGGTGAGATGGATGGAAAAATTTTCAAGGAATACGAAGAAAACAATCATAGGACAAAGAAATATAAAGAATGATGAACATACAAAAAGAAAGGAGTATACATGAGAGAGTGTATTAGCAGAAGTAGAGGCAGAGGAGGATGGAGAGACAGCCATCGGTTATGAGTCACAGTGGAAGAATGGATCAGTGAGGATGTGTGACAATG
The DNA here is from genome assembly GCA_029814585.1 of Gymnapogon annona. Taxonomy (NCBI): domain Eukaryota; kingdom Metazoa; phylum Chordata; class Actinopteri; order Kurtiformes; family Apogonidae; genus Gymnapogon; species Gymnapogon annona. Next base: position 15,115,205 of record JAPTHA010000023.1, on the reverse strand, counting down.
GGATTAAATGAGAGGTACATTAGAAAGAGCCAATAAGGACACACAACCACACACACTCCATTCACGTATTCATAAAAGACAGAGACAAATCTGTATCCTAGTGAATCTAAAGTCAAACCGTCATAGTATGTGAAGAAACTGACAGAAAGTCAATCAGTAAGAAATGTTTTGATAGAAAATGGAAATTAGACCCCGCCCCCCTTCCAATCAAGATTTGGTTGAAAAGTCAACAGTTGTGTGAACCTACTGATGAGAAAATAACCTACTGATGAAAAAAAAGTAGTAGGATGTTCAAGATATGAACCATTTATAAACTACATTGAAAATATACGAGCACACCTCATTGGTTCAGCTCTATATACCCAAGCAGGAGTTATAGGAGGACTGTAGACAACACATGACTCTACGTCATGTAGACATGACATGTCTACGTCATGTGCTGACTCTATGTCAACACATGACTGTGCCTCAGACTCATGCAGTTCACTTACTTATGTTTTTTTGTTGTCATTGTACGTTTTGTTTTTTTAATGCACGTCATGTTTATTTTTTTTCATTTTTTTGTCTGTTGTCTCTGATCCTGTCAATGTGGGTTGTGAATGTCATGTAGTGTATGAATGTAACTGTAATATTGTCTTGTCTAATCTAAATCAAATAATATATATAAAAAAGAGACAGAGAAAGACGGTACACAATCAGCAATTCTTATTTAGTTTCACCTTCTCCATTGAAATTTTCGAAGACCCCCCCCCTTATTAGTTTTCTTTTCTGCTACAAAGTCGCCCTTCCTCCCACACTTGTCCTAATGCTCCCTCTATCCCTTACTGTCCTACTCTGCACTAATTCCCTTCCTTTCTCAAAGTGCCGGCCAAGCCTCGTCCCTCTGAGGGAGAGAAACGGGAGGTTTGAAGTGAGAATGTGAGCTTCATGCTGTAATAAGAAATTGATCTGCCTGCTAGTGCGCCACTGTGGCCTGTGATTGCCAGGGCCATACAAATGAAAATCCAATGTTGCGCTACACCATCCCTTTGGAATATAGTTGACGGAATGAGCAGATACTGAATGTGTCAAAACCAGAATATCCCAGCAGCCGCAACCTTTACATGCATGTCAAGAGTGCAAGGGTGCATTACCATGTGATGAATGTGCGAGAGTCTAACGAACACGGAGGAATGATGGAAGGACGTGTACATGCTGCATTACAGTGTCCGCACAGGCGAGGTCGGTGCCAGTGATAAAGTGTTCCCTCTTGAGAAACAAGTAGTAGTGGAAGGCAGAGTGTTTTATTGAACGGGTGAATGTTGCTTTTTCATCCATCACTTCTACAAAGTCTTGGCCATGCTCGGGCATTTCTCAGTTTGTGAGAGAACTATCCCCGAACAACAAAAAAAAAAGTAAAAAAAAAAGGAGTTTACACTGAGATTCGCATCCAATGATTCCCATCCAGTTCAGAGTTATTTTTTCTTTACAAGTCCAGGTTAGAACTGCCTTTAAAGACCATTGATCCCACAAAAGTGAACATTATTCTTATTGTACCTCATCGCAGCTACAAATCTGAGTGTTTCATACTGATGGTTTTGATAAAATGATTTAAAGTCAGTATCTCTTTTGATACATGCTTCTTCTGATCAAATTCCTTTTTTTTTTTTACCTGTTTTGTGTTATTTTTGTGCTCTTTTTGTGTGTGTGTTTTGTTCTGTCTGTGGGTTGAGAATGTCATCTTGTAGTGTATGAATTTAACTGCAATATTGTCTAATGAAAAATCAAAACAAAATAATCTAAGAGATCAATGTTGCGACAGAAATTAATATTCCTGTTGTGCCTCATCATGGCTACAAATTTGACTGTTTTATATTGATGGTTTTGGTTAAA
>JAPTHA010000023.1:15099820-15110394 GCA_029814585.1 Gymnapogon annona | reverse complement strand
GTGTGTGTGTGTGTGTGTGTGTGTGTAGGCCAGGTAGTTGCAAAAGAGCAGGACATGGAGACTTAAATGTCATGTAAAGTGGACTGAGGTGTACACACATTAAGTACATATACACAGTCGTCCTCGGAGCAGATGACAGGTTTTCACCAAGCAGGTATTTAAACAGGATCAGCATAATATCCTGTAATCAGATGCGAGGGAAGTGCATTTCAGGTGTTTCCCGAGGCAGTGTATCAGCGATATACGAGTGCTCTTCACATCTGTCGGAAATGCAGAGGCGGAAGAAGCGTTCACATCCTTTACTTGGATAAAAATACTAATGCCACATTGTGAACACACTCCACTATAAGCACAAGTACCTCATTCAACACTGTACCCTGAGCAAACACAAGTATTATAATAAAAAATACTGTACTATTAAATTAATACAGTAAAATGGCTCTGTCATTATTATCCCCATCAAATATGATTTCAGCTGAATTTTACTACTGTATCATTGTGTTCAATACACAACACTGAATCCATATTTTCAATATTCTATCACCATGTTTTGTATTGTTGCTGTAACATGTATCTTCAAAAGGTCAGATTTTTATGATCTCTAGTTTTCATCTCTGTGACAATATATTTTCATTAGTTTTAAAGAGTCTGATGAGTCTTATTAGATCTGATTAAACGTCGGGACTCCGCACCCCCACCTCCGACTTCCTACCGGTCCCACCGTCTTTTGCCACCTCGTCCAGTCTTTACCAGTAAGATATACACATATTTTCTTTCGGCCACAGTGAATCCAATTTACAGATTTTATTTGGCAGGAGTTTTTATGTCGGATGCCCTCTTATCCGGGCTTAGGATCAGCACAATGAAACACTGTCCCCTTGCGACTACAGTTGTAGGCAGTAGCGTGAAATGTCGGCCAGTCGGTGTCTTACCAACTGAGTTATCCAGCCACTCGATCAGCCATAGTAAGTTCCACTACATCTGACTGCAGCAGATCTACAAGTGAGAAGACGGAGAACGGAGAAGGAGAGAGAGGACTACAGCATGTCTGCCAGTACTCGAGACAGTGAGGTACTGATGTGGGCTGGATTCGAAAGGGACTGGTTGTATTCCAATCAGCAGAGGACAGGCAGCGGATTGGCTGAGAAACCAGTGAACATTATGTTTTGATCTTGTTTACTCATTCATAAAGCTTAACCTTAATACTTGGAATTTCAACCCATAAAAGGATCCTTCGGTTTATCATTAATGGTCCAATAAATAAAAAAATATGCAAGTAAAGTACATTGAATTCTTTGATTATGGACAGTTTCTAACTATAAAAGTACTAAAAAAACCCAACACTTTGGTTAATGCAATAGTGCTCAGTGTCCACTTTAACAAATCACACAGTGCGCATTACAAACCCCCGTTAAGATTCTACTCAGATGTCATTTTTGCTGGATATGAGGCCGAATAAAATAATGCAACAAGTTAAATGATGTCTATGTATGCTGATGACAATGGTTATCAGTATTCTCCATCTCTTTCTTCCCATCTGGTTGCCTCCGTTGCCAGATAAACCAGTACCAGCAGCAGTGGGCTCTCACTGGACGTGTGCCGTCCTCCTGCCAAATGAATATATGCTAATGTACTGGGATGTCTCTCAATCTCTCCCTTTGCATGCAGTGATGCCAAGCCCCTCCTTTCTTACTCTCCATGTACATCCCACCTCTGTAGCCTGCATCTATCTAAACTCTATCTCACCCTCCTGCCATCTCTTCTCTCTCTTTCTCAGCATGGATGCTAGCGAGGCCAGCCAGGCGGCTCTCTCATGGGGTGGAGAGCAAACATCTGGTGGCTGGCTCAGATCAAAGCACTCCTCTGGAAATGCACCAGCATCCACAAGCACACACACACACTGACACACACCGCTGCCACCTAACAGCAGGAGAAAGTTGGCAGTGATGTGGAGGAAGATAGAGAGAGAGAGAGAGAGGGAAGTGGATAGCATGACTGTATGAGAGCGGGATGGTTGAGGAAGTCATCTGGAAGCACTGGAGTTACTCAAAGGGGAATATGAACAGGACAATGGTGTCAAAGGGGTGAAAATGGTACAGGTTAATGGCTGAGCAGTTAGCATCGTCAGTTGCGCTCACCTTCCTTGCACTCAAGGGCCACTCGTGACTCCAGGTTGTCCATCTGGAGCTGTAGACGTTTGAGGGTGCGATCGGCGTCTCGAGATTTTCTCTTATAAGCAATTAGCACCACGATGATAACTAAGAGAAGCAGGCCGCCACCTCCTCCGATCCCAATGATGGCAGGCAGGGTGAGTAGGCTGTCGGAGTAGATCTGCAGAGTCCCTGGTGAGTATTCAAAACCCCCAACACGCACCTAGTAAACAAAGACAAACAGGAAAGTCAGACTTATTCGTATATGATCTCATCTAAATACAGGTATGTAATAATAATAAAGAGCAACTTTTGTAAAACTAGTAGTGAGAAATAATTTTGTGCATTGAACGACGCAACACCACACACTGTTATTAGTTTTGGCTTCACACAAAATGAAATTTTAATAGACAACATGTCTGAAAACTATATGTGACTTCATACATTCTTTTGTAGTAGACTGTTTTAACTTGTGTAACACACACCTTTCCACATAATAACTGGAAAACTCAAGCTAATACACACAAACACACACTTACCTCTAGCCGCATAAATCCATAACAAGCATATACTGTAGCTGCTTAAAACTACACAGATTAATTCATCTTCTGAACCTGCTGTATCCTCACTAGGGTCGCACAATGGGTTTGGGGGGTGGCACAAAGGAGGGGTCCACCAAGGACAGGTCACCAGTTCATGCCAGGGTCAATATATGGAGACAAACAACCAATCACTCTCAAGGACCATCTTGCCATGAGCTGACACTGCACCACTGTGTCTCCCCAAACAACAAGTTGAATATCAAATATAAAAACAATGGAAAAAAGCAAGCTACCTATTACAAAAAGGATGTTCTATGGAATAACTTATGAACTACATGGAAAATTTACCAATCCATCACATTGGTACAGCTATAAATACCTGATCAGGCCTTGTAGGACTTAGGAGGTCAGAGATCATCACATGTCTCTTTGTGACTCATGCGGTTCACTTATTTATGTTATTTTTTGTCAATGTCCTTGTTTTATGTTTTTTTTTGTTGCTTTTCATCAATGTCTATTTTTGTCTGTTGTCTCTGATTCTGCCATTGTGGGTTGTGAACGTTTTCTTGTAGTGTATGGATGTACCTGTAACATTGTCTTTGGAAAAATCTGAATAAAATAATTTTTTTTAATTGTGAAAATGCGAAAGCCATAATAACCCAGGTCTAAGTGCATTTATTCTATATCCAGTTCTTTATATCTCAGTCCCATATGTCTGAATCCGCACTGCATAACCAAGCAAATTAAAAAAAAAAAACAATAACAAAAAAGCTATAACTCATCAACTCTTTATATCTGGTTTTGGGAACGCAACATCTGTGCCCCTGGGCTGTGTCTATAACCAGCACAACACATGCAAGCAGACACAGTCACACATCTAGATGACTTTCAACCATATCGCATGAAAACAGCTCTGGTTTGCAGAACATGTGACTAAAAAACACGTTAAGAGGAGTCTTTTTTTCCTTTTTCCATCCTCAACTGGCTTACGTCTATGAAATACCAAATAGAAGACGGTAAAAATAGACACAGACCTCTCACGCCCACTAGGCATTTTTTTGGTTTCCATTGAATATCAATACTGTTGAAATCCCATGAAGGATGCCAGCCAACCGAAACCAATCAAAAGCCTCTAAGACATAAATACAGTCGCAAACGCCACCAGCAGTAGTATACGACAAGGGATGTGTGTGTGTGTATGTGTTGCTTTATGAATGGGGAATAGAAATCTAGAGTAATTGAAGAGATTTAGCTCTGATGGATGGGAGGAAAGAATGAGACATAGAAATGAAAAGGGAGGAAGTGAATTGACATAAAGAAGGGAAATGAATCGCATGGAATAAGCAGCGACAACAGGAGCTATAGACGAAAACACACGGAGAGGCAGAGAGAAAAGTCAACAGCAGACACTCCGGCAGCGGCGGCGGGGGAAAAAGAAAATGAAGAGGGATGATGCAATTATTGTATTTAAGAGACACACATAATGTAACTTTGAGAAGGTTGATGTTCAGTTTTAGCCACATACAATTGAAGAACAGCTGAACTGAAAACCCGAAATAAGATGTGCCCCTGATAAACGTGTGGCAAATAAGATCAATATAATGAAGATAGACAGGAAACACTCAGTGAACACTGATTTGCGTTAGCGCAGTCCTTCTCAAATAGTGGGGCTTGTGAACATGCTTTTTTTTCTGTACTAGAATAAAGTGTAATGTCACATCCACTACAGTGGGTGTCAGTGGTGCTCTCATTGTCAGAGTGTGTGCAGGGAGTATTAGCTCTATGATGTAGGTGTTTTTTTACACCCGTGAAGGGAAAAGCCAAAAGAAGATTTATGCATATTTAAAAGAGATGAAAAGAAAGACAGAGAGAGAGGGGATAATGAGATAAACCAAAGTTTCCTTAAAGCTAAGACCAGGAAAAATTATGAAGCGTATGTAGCGCTCAACTTCACTGTGACTAAGGTGGGAGACCAGGAAAGACTGGTGGGCTTTGGGTCTAAAAATGTTGGACAACAGTGGACAGCATAAAGACAAATAAATGAAGATGTCACTTAGAGACTTTACACCCCAATCACACTGATAAGACACTTGAGGTTTTTTTAAAATGTGGTGAATATTGTCAACAATCATCCCAGTTTGTAAATGCTACTTCAGTAAACCAGCGAGCATGTTAGCATCATAGAAGGAGACGTACAAAAACAAACCTGCACCACAGCAGAGGACTTACTTATAAGGCTCTTATTACAACTTTATAAACAAATTATATTATGCATAATTGGGAATTGGAGGTGTTTTCTTCCTCCTATGGGGTGCAAAAGAGAAAGTAATTGAGAGGCACTGGGTTAGCACCTGGGCAACACTACACGTATGTATTAGAGTGGTACTTACAGTGACTTTGTGCTCTCCGGTCAGGTTAGGCCACTCGCACAGCAGCTGGCTCTCAGACAGGGTGAGGACACAGGGCGTGTCCCCGATCAACACCGTGTAGTTCAGTTTAGCGTTTCCTGGCGCGGCAGGAATTAGATTACGCCCCTGGAAACAGAAACACACATACTTTTTAGTTCCTTACACAACGTTAGCAGTAGAATACAAATGAAAGGGATTTACAGCAGCTGCGATATAAACCGAGGCGATGGATAAAACACATGGTCCTGAACCGCTGGAAAGAGACCCAAGGGTTCATCCACGTCTGACTGTACATTAAAGCTGCAAGTGTCAATTAGCAACGTCCAACTGGACTTTAAAAGCTGCTAAGGATTATGAACCATGACCTGGACAAATGAGAACGTATGCAGATATGGTCATTGGCAATGGTGCTTCTGCTTGATGCATGAAATGGACAGTTTATTTTATATAATACTAATAATAATACTAATAATAATAATAATTATAATAATAATAATAATAATAATAATAATTATTATTATTATTATTATTATTTTAATAATTTAATAAGATTTGCAGTAACTGACATAGGAATTTATGGTCAATACAAATATAAAGTAAGTATATAAGCTGAACTTCATTATATTGTTTTGACGAAGCAATGATAGAAAATTGTATTGATAGAAAATGGAAATTAGATCCCGTCCCCCTTCCAACCCCCTTCCTGGTTGCAAGAGTCAACAGCTGAAAGAAGTCGGATGTTCTACAAGATATGGAGCCATTTATAAACTATATGGGAATTTTACCAGCACACCACATTGGGTCAGCTCTGTATACCCAAGCAGGCTTGTAGTACTTAGGAGGTCAGAGTCTCTCTGTGACTCATGCTGTTTATTTATTTATTTTTTTTGTCATTGTACCTGATTTGAATTTTTTATGCTCTTAAGTGTGTATTTATTCTTTGTCTGTTGTCTCTGATCATGTCATTATGGGTTGGGAGTGTGTCTTGTAGTGGTTGAATGTAACTGTAATGTTGTCTAAGCAAAAATCAAATAATATCAAAAAAGGACTTCATCATTTTGATTGTTTCTTACGTTTTTTATGTTGACATTGGTTGTTGTTTTGGTTTTAAATGTTGATATTCAAAATAAATAACCAATCAGTGAAAATTCAGCCAAGTACCACCTGACAATTTATTAAGGTCTGGTGGCTGCATAGTATGCAAAGGCACAATTTCAATGCAGTGTTACAGAAATGAAATTCTCCTGAAATTCCTTCCTTCCTTCTGTCTCCTCTTCTGCCTCTACCTACCCTGCATGTCCTATCTCACGACGCCTCGCAGAATGGGAGGAATTAATTGCTGGAAAATCTCGACAAACGTCTAATTTCTCTGCAATTATTTAATAGGATGCCATTTCTGGGCTGCTTATTTTTGCCATTCTTTACCCGGAGCGTGGTTGGGGCAAATGACTGCTTTTCATGATACAATTATATTTAAAGTTACAGGGGTGGAAGGAGTGATTATTCATCTCTAAAATTCCACCCCGATTGGCCAAGAGAAAAATGGCTTTCATTTTCCATGAAATTGCATGATAATTTTCTCCGTCGCTCCTGCAACGCTTTGATGTTCAAGAGAGGTGAAATGACAAAAGAGAGAGCGGGTGGGCGGGGCTAAGCCTTTTCTAAATACTGTCTGGGTTTAAGTGTGTGCCGCTCCTCTAAACACAGCTATGAGGATTCTCTTCAGAACTCATCCGATAGAAATCTAAGCAGGTGGCATTGCAACGCACGGGTCCACTTTATAAATGTTAGTTTTCTTTCGCACCTGATTTTAAGTGGGAGGGGGTTATAGAAATGACTTTCTTTTCCTTACAGGTCTCCAATCCCCAGTGGAGACAGCAAGTGAAAAAATAACATCTTTCAAGGTTGAGGCACATCTGAAAGACGGCAGTGTTGAAAGGAGGCTCTCAAAGTAAAAAGTAAGGAGTGAGGAAAATGTCTGCGCACCAATGTTTGCTGTGAATCATTTCAAATGGCTGTCAGCATCTTATCAGTTGTGTGTTGTCGATGCTGGCTGGGAGGTCAGTGCAGGATTTTTTTAAAATAACCATTTACCAGATTGAGCTTTTAACATTGTTGACAGCACTGGCAGCTGCACTCTGCTGCGTCTTCTAAGGCTAATACTGAAATAACCTTTAGTCCTGTGTTTTAAACATTGCTTTGACACCTGAAGCTGTAAGCTTTGATCAAAAAATTGTCAAAATGAAACTTTTACAAGAGATGCAAATTTTGCCCGATTTAATGAACAGAAGAGAGGACAGAGAGCAGGTATGAATGTGAAGACTGAAAGAGGAGGTTGAAAAAAAGAAAAAAAGTGTGAGGTGTCTTTGTCATTGTACCCGTTTTGTGTTTTATATACTCTTCGTGTGTTTCTCTTTTGTCTTTTTTTTCTATTTTGTGTTTTGTCTGTTGTCTCTGATGCTGTCATTGTGGGTTGTGAACGTCGTCTTGTAGTGTAAGAATGTAACTGCATGAATGTTTTGTGAAACATGAAAATAAAATAATATGAAAAATACATGGGAGTATCTTCTGTAAGTGTCAATATTAAAGTAGAACCGAGAATATACTACTGTATATTACTGTTAAAACCACCAGAAAGAGTAGAAATTCTTAACATTAAAATCAAAATTTAAAAACCAAAAAAAAAAGGTTTGACGTTTAAAGTCAGAAATTCAGCACATGCAAAGTGACGGTAATACAGGAAATGGCTAGAGTTCTGACACGAGTCTAAATAGAGAGGACATGATGGACATGAAGTGGTGGCAGAGCAGATCAATGCTCAGAGCACAAGTCGCACTTTACCTTGAGTATGAGCGGAGAGCTGGGCTTCAGCTCCAGCATGCCTGTCGGGCTCAGGGGCTCAAACACGGGGTCTGGGTGGTAGCTGAAGCTCTCGTTGACCACCAGCACTGATCGCACGTCGTCCATGACAAAGCCGATCTCATCAGGACTGGTGCCGGCCTCTGAGAAGCCTTTGTCCGATCCAGCCACAGAGGGCGCCAGACACACCATCACTGTGTTGTTGACCACCGTGCAGTTCTAAAAACAAGACGGAGACAGAGGAATGAAGACGGAAATGCAGACGAGGAAGTAACGTCAACAGAAAGAAAGAACAGGAAACTTTTATAATATATCATATTTTTCATCAGCATTCCAGATTCAAAATTCAGCATAAAAATATAATCAGTATATAAGATTATAGAAATGTGATGCGAGTGATTAAATGTCTCCATAATGACACAATCAGGAAGAGGCTGACTTAATAACATCAGAGTTGTAATCAGTGTTGATATCATCTAGTAATTCCCCTGTGGGGTTCGACACTTGAATCAGCCACCGTATAACAAATTAGACTGTAATGACGTACAGGATATACAGGAGATGTCAGCCGGTAACCGTTAATGACAACACGACATGGCAAAAGACAGCGCGAAATACTTTCACAGGCAGATAGAACCTTTTTTTGTTTTCTTCTATATGAAATGTATTGATGCAATGAAACACCAGCAGGGTGTGAGAACACTGGGAGGTATAAAAAAACAAAAAACTGTGTTTATAGGTTGATAGAACTATTAACTGAGGCAAATAAAATAACTGCAGAGAAAGGGACGAAGTGGGAGAAAAAAGGGATATTTTTACTTGCAGCTAGTGGGTGTGGGAGAAAGGTTAGCTAAGCCCCCTGGTGTGAGGTGAAGAGAGGGGGATTTGCCAGAGCTGCTTTATTGCTGGTTGACATTTCAAAGGTTAAACTGCTAAAAGGAAATTCAACATCAAAAACAAACAGAAAATAGGCCCTTGGCTGGTTGACCGCTGGGTCAGGTGTGTGTGTGTGTCTGTGTCCCAGGTGTGAAAATCACTTTTTCCCAAGTGAGAGGGCAAGTGTGTGAAAGAGAGAGAGACACTTCGATGACCGCACCTGCACGTCTACACTCGTCTCACTTGCCAAGTTAAGTCACTGTGTTTTGTTTTGTTTAGTCAATAAAATCCCGTTCGCGTGTCTGGCTTCAGCCACTTACATTTTCTGACTTGGCAGCTCCGTACTTGGCTCTCATCTTGGGCTCCTTGATGGTTGCCAGATTGGTTCCAGTAATGGTCAACATGGTTCCACCACTTAGGGGAAAATAAAAAAAGAGTGTTAACAAGACGTACTTTAGAAACAGTGGAGTTAAACATAATTACACACAGGGAGAATGAAAACACCTTGATGTGCTCAAACCTGCATCACATCAGAATCAGTATCAAGATACTTTATTAATAACAATTATTGGCTGATTACAGTTGCTCCATTCAAAAGCAGTAGGTCAGAAATGATCAATATAACAGAAAAAGAAAACTATATTAACAAATATAGAGGTGTGAGGTCTTCCTCTGAGTCATGTGGTCCTTTTATTTACATTTCTTAAATCTGATTTCATAAATTATGTTGTCATTGGACTTGTTTTGTGTATTTTATGCTTTTTGTGTAGCGTTTTTTTTTGTTTTGAGATGTTGTGTCTGATTCTGTCATTGTAGGTGGGGAATGTCATCTTGTAGAGTGTGAATGTAACTAACAAAGCCGTATGAAAAATCTAAATATAATAATAAAAAAATGATGTAGGACATTAAATGAGAACAGCAGTTTGTACAATGTGTACTGGACAATATAACAACACAATAAGGGAGTAAAAGTACATATTATTTGATTCAGTAGCATTATCAACAGAGATAAAGGTTTAGAAATCTTTCCGGTGAGAACCATGAGGACTCTCCAGTTGGTACTTCACCATTAATGGTTTCTTGTGCTGTGGCCCTTTGCCTGCGTGTACATGGAAGACCCTCTTCCAGATAATGATCAGAATGTTAAAGCTGTTGCATGAATGTTAAAAGCTTGTTTAAACTGATTTGGAGGCTGGGGGCAAAGAGTGAGCAAATCTGCAGCATTACTTCTGAGAGCTGGTGCTTTTTGGCCTCTCTTCATCACCTGTTCAGAGCCAAGGGAGATATTTCAGTGACACTGCACCAAGGTATTTTTCAGGGTGAAAATACACTCAGCGCCTGCAATGTAATCTGTGATCCGACATGTTCCGTAACCTTTACACCTGTGACCTATTCAGATCTGTGTGTTGCTGAGCGGAGACGATGGTAATAAGGGTGAGAGTCCTATTCCCCCACACTGTCCTCTCCTCAGCCTCCACTGGCCCCGGAGGATGAACTTTATCTGATGTGTAGTGCTCTGACAGGAGCTAAATAAGTTACTCGACAGCCTAGAACAGGACGGGAGTATTGCCCAGTCAGTTCCAGTGGGAGTCCTCCAACGCACATTGACAAAAAATATTCTCTTCCTCCTCCATTGAGGAGCAGTCATGGAGGAATCTGTGGAGAGATGGAGTCACCTCTACTTTAAATATGAGGTATAGAGTGATCCAGTTCAACTCCATCCATCAACTGTGTACCAC
>JAPTHA010000023.1:15059724-15082312 GCA_029814585.1 Gymnapogon annona | reverse complement strand
TAGTAGTATCATCTAGTGTGTACTCCTGGAGGATTCTGTTGTTTCTGTTAAACTAACTTGAGAGTCTGGTTTATTCAACTCTATATGTAAAGTGCCTTGATCCTGGCTGAATAGCTCAGTTGGTAAAGCACCGGGCTGGTCCATAGCGGATACCGGGTTTGATCCCTGGTAAGAGCGTCAGGAAGGGGGTACGGTGTAAAAACTCCTGCCAAAATCAAATAAGCGAATTGGATTCGCTGTGGCGACCTCGGAAGGGAAAAGGCCGAAAGAAATCATCATCATGTAAAGTGCCTTGAGATTACTTCTGTTATGATTTGCTTCTATACAAATAAACTTGATTTGATTTTGTATTAAACTCATACAGGAGAACCATAAAATAATCTTTCCTCCTCGATGACTTCATTTTTCCACTCTGAGATTTAGTGATTTTGGCCAAATGACGGATTAAAAGAAAGCATAAGACAAACAGGGACTTAATGTGTAAAGACCATTATTTTGAATGATATGATCTCTGGTCCTGTTTGAAATACAAATACATTTCGAGAGCTTCAGACAGAACTATGGAAGGGATGAAAATAAATGGGAGAAGACACAAGGACAAACAACAACAAAGGGCAGAACTTGAAGACGCGTCCCACGCAGCAGTGCTTGGCTGTCAAACAGGGCTGTGTGTGTGAGAGAGCACGCACAAGTGTGTCAGTCCCAGCGGCGAGCTGCGGGAACAGTGACCCGGGTCACAGTCAGACGAAGACCACCGCCACGGTTATCGGTGGCAACAGATGGGTACGCCATGGTGTTTAGACGCCTTAGCTCACCCGTCCTGTCAGCTATACACACATCCTGCACCTGTGCCTCACACTCACACTCACGGTGGGGCACAATTAGCACACATCCCTGTTTCACCGTCTCTGACACATACACACCAGACGACCAGCCGTTGTGCCTCTTCAGGTGTGTGTGTGTGTGTGTGTGTGTGTGTGTAGGCATGTGTGTGCGCAGCCATCGTTTCTAATCATATCAGTGTGCTCAGTCTTGGTGTGTGTGAACTGCCTCCTTCTAGTCGGCCCATCTGTGTTGTGTTTGCAGTCATGATGATAGCTACAAAGTTGTCTCTCTTCCCCACTGCTTTCTCCCTTTTCAATAAGACCGAACAATGACGCAGCAGATGTGCACATATGAAATCACTGCCTTTGGGAGAAAAAAAAAAAAATAACTGTGAGGATTCTTTTCAGCGAGTAATTCTTGTCGTGCATGAACATATGACAACATGATATCAAACGAAGCCCCCCCCAACCCTATTCCTTTGGAAAACCTGATCTGTCCGTTGCTTAGAGGTGAATTTGCTTGGCGACATAGCCAAAACAACAACTTCGGCGTCTATCGGTATCATTTCCCTTGCTGTTTTTGTAAAAAAAACAGCAAGGGAAATGTGTTTTCCTTCACCTGAGTGTTACGGATCCGTATAATATTAATTATAGGGCAGGCTCTCTCATGTCTTCATTGGGGGCGTTAATGTGTTTTGGCAAAAACGGTGACAATACATGAGGCACCGATATGAAGAATCGAATAAGAGATGCCATTCACTTCAGCGGATTTCTTTCCAGTGAGTGATTCAAAAATAGCTTATAATAGAGTAAACCTGTCACATATACACAAAGTCTATTTTAAGCTTAATAACATACTGTTGGTGGAGAAATGACCAGTGTGTCATACATTAGTAGTAAGGAAGCGATACTGCATGTGTTTTCTCAGCTGTTGAGCACTGATCACTTTGAGTACAACCTATGAGAATAGACGCTTTCCCACAGAGTAGTTCTAAGAATTTAGTTCTACTACTCTCCCCAGGGGAACTTTTCATTGTCCATTCCCACAGGCACAAGAACCATTATATGGAGTGGTGTGATGTAATCTTACTCTGCATCCTCCAAAGCGCTTTTACACACGACACAATTTAAACACACAGGGATGGAAAATGATCTATATTTATGTTAAAAATGTAAGTGAATAATATAGAATATAATATGAATGAGTCCAAGACAATTACCGTAAAGTGTTTCGTGGCATCTGCATGTGTCAACAGCAGAGTAAACGTGGATTTAACCTCATACATCCCATAATCACAAAAGAATGAATGTGTCCACACTATACTGTCTTCCCTTCATCTCTTCATGGTCCAGACGTGTGTTCCTTCTCTTCTCAGAAGGTCCCACACATAGAAGCGTTTATATTCACCATAGCACACTCACTGTTCTGCAAGATGTAGAAATGGGTGCGGCCTGAGGTCAACCAATCAGCAAACACGAGGTCATAATATTCCCGTAGAACTAAAAAAGTCCTTGCCTGCAAGTAGGAGCTAAAAGGTTTTAAGAACTAGGGTCATAACTCATAGTTCCTTTGCTGTGTGAATGCATGAAAGAAGGTTCTAGGAACTGAAAAGGTTCCTACAGTTGGAAAGCACCTTATATGTGTGTGTGCTGGTATGTGTCATTTGCTGCTCCACCCTGTAACAGTGCATTGTCACGACTCACCTTGGTGATCTTGGGGTGTGCGCAGCGGCTGTTACCGGTGGTGGCGTGCATCCAAGTGCTCTCTGGAGGTGTACACTCCTGTCTGAGGGAGCATTTCTTCTCCTGTACACACCATCCACACTCGAACCTTGGATTGGCCTTCAGACACATCCCACAGCTGTCCCTCAACGCGTAGCACTTGTACAGATGAGCTGAGTGAGCAGATCAGGAGAGAACAAAGCACGACGGAGGTTATCGGAGGAGAATTAACATCACCTCGTCATCCGCGGAGCTTGTGTTAAACTGTATTCACAAGGCGACTAGTGAAATAAACAACCTCAAAGATAGAACCAATTAAAAACAACAAAAAGAGTCAACAGTGTCTATTTTAAGTCTCAGCTTACATGATAAAATACCAAAAAAGTTGCTCAGAATAACTGACTTTATAAAGTGAATTTAAGGCCCGGGGAACTGTGCTGCAGAATCTTTTTCCCCTCTTTGCTATTCCGCTCACCAAATCCCATTGGTCATGGAGCAGCTTTAAAGCAACCCGGTACCAATTACTGGCTGCTAAACGTCTCCTCTCTAATTGCATTAACATATCAGTATTTAAGACGAGTGAGCGTCGCTCGCTCTGCATCAGATGATTATCGCGATGGAGAAAAAGGGCAGGGCCTCAAAAATGAAGAGCGATAGAGAGAAGCGAGACATCTCTCAGAGCTGGGGGTGAACTTGAGGAGATTTACACCCCCGATAATGCACAATGCATAGACGCTGATGGACGCCACTGATTGCACACTGTGTCAATGCTGTCACGTGTGACAGCTGCCATTTAACTGCACCATTGACTGTCAAAGCAATATTTTTTGTTGCTTCCATTAACGTAAACACCTCATTTTTGTGGACTTGCGGCGTCTCTATACAGACACTCACATGTATGGTTTATGTTACCAAAGCGTCCATGCGCCACATGAGTCATTGTCTGGAAATCCGAGCCCACAGTGCCACAGCTTGCGGAGCACATTTAGACTACAGCAAGTGACATGTCATGCTACCTCACAGCGCTGACAAAATGGCACTGATTACTGCTTCACAGATGTAACAGTCTTTTTATCTGACTGCATTGAAACACTACATGAAAATCCTGGGCTCCGTACTGTGCCTTTCCCCCATCAAAGAGTTACAAACAGGACAAGACAATGCAGCTCCCTCTGTTGTACAAAACTCCTTGTTCATGTCATCCACAAGCAATATCGAACGCACTGCTAGCTTGTGATGATGTTATTTTACCACACAGCAGGAGAATAATGTTACAGCCCCCCACTGCGCTGTAAAGGCTGCAATAATTATGGAGACTGCACTATAAAGACTGTCCTACCAGTAATTATATCCAACAGACATGAGCTCATTGTCTTCTTCCCCAGTGGTGCATTGAGTAAGTGTATGCATTTAATCATTAGCGACATGATTCTTTACTATAGATATACATACTTAAGCACTAGTTCAATAGAAGACAAACGCATGCATTGTTGACAATAATACAGGTCAACTTATAAAATGTCCATGATAAGAAAAGGAAAAAAAAAAAGGTGTGGTCTTTTCATTAAAAATGTGATTTCCATTGAAAACTTACATCTATTTCATGGTATAATACAAATTGGTCAGCGTGTATTATACGTGTTTGAAATACCTTTGGTCTATGTCCCCCCCGTACACACACATATATGTGTAAAACAGATTGCATGTGTATTGACTTATGTGTCATGTATACAGAATTAAATGACCACATCACTGCGCCATTGCTGCGGTGGAAAATTAACGTGAAGAACATGACTATGTCAGCATTAAAATCCAGTGCTCAAATGTGTTAAGTGGTCGTTATGAAGAAGTGTGTGGTGTGTGTGCAATTATCACTTAAAAGCTTTAAAGTTGCTGCGCTTACTACTTGATTCTACTATCCATCTGTCACCCCAACCACCTACTCGCACACACCATATATACACACTGTAGTAGATAACAATATTTGAGCTTCTCACAGACCAAGAATATCAAGTGGAAATTGGTGGGCTGGCTGAGGTCCTCTGGAAAGAATATAAATGATTTACTATGGGGCTGGAGTCCCATAACTACTCTAGGCGCGGTATAACTTCCTGCAGCTTTCCGACTGTCATATTCAGCCATGACTCAGCAGAAGATTAAAATACTGACAAAAGACAAAGCTCATATTTTTATTCTGGGCTTCTTATTATTCTTCTAGAATAGCTTTGTGTGGTCTTCGAAACCCCTTATGTAGTGTAAGTCGTATGATGTAAAGGACGTGTGTTGAGACTGTGTGTGAAGTACATAAGCTGACTGTTCTGATTTCCTTACAAACCATTCACACTATACCCAGTTTGTCCACTTAAATAGATAAATACAACAAGTTCTTCTGTTTTGTCATATCACTGCAACTTTTTAAACCATCCGTTCACGTTGAAGCATATACATGACCCGTATTATGAATAACAACACAAATTTATAACTAACATTCGAGCATTACCTATAGCAGATAAAGGTCACAATATATGTATTCGTAAAGTTACTATATGAGTGCATGAATTCGATGACATCTGGGTGTAAATATGTGCTTTGTAGGTATTTCATAGAGGGACGTGAGAAGGTCACGGCAACTTATTGTGAAAGAAACAAATGCAGCAAATGTAGTGATAGGAGCAACTGACGCCGTATTTTTTTTTTTACCAGTAAAGGTAACTATTTACACACCTTACGATTCACACCTTTGACCACGTGTAATGAGAATGGGTAACATTTTTTATATGACAGAAAATAATGCAAAGCATAATGTGTCACAAGCACATGACCGCTAAAGGACACCGTCGAGGACAGTCTTTATTTGACGACACCCTGTTTGTGAGACTAACAAAATGTGCTCATTAAAGCAGACTATATAGAAGTAATAGCTAACAATAAAGTACAAAACCACATCGACTTACCTTTAATGTTGTAGGGATTGTCAATTACAAAGTTTCCATTCCAAACCACAGACAAGTCCACTGGCAGGTCACTGATGTCATTGCCCTCATAAGAATACTGAAACACAAAAAGAAAAAAAAAACAAAAAAGGTAAAAATAACAATGGTTAGCATTCACAGGCAAGTGCACTTTCCTAAAACAATATTTTTTCTATCACAAAACCATCATTATAAGATATTCTCTGGATTTTAATGGAATTTTAAATTAGTTACAAAGACAAAATCAGACAAGACCAGGAACAAGCCCAGTACAGCTCGTAGCTGGTAGTAATGTGATACCCTGCGGTGCTCACACAGTTGAAGGGCCATAAAAATGAATGATGAGAGACAGGCTATATTGTGATTTTTAACACACAGCACATCCGCCGGTGCCTGGCAGAGCACAGAGTTGATTAAGAGATTGGAATCCCCATCACTGTATGACTCATTCCATTGCAGTGATGAATGAAAAGCGTAATATATCTTCAACAATAATATTCTCATCTAATTTCATTTTTGCATCCTGAACTAATAACAGTTGAAATGTAATTGACTCGTTGTCGGCATAATCAGTTTTATGGAATCGCTTTAAATGAAACAACAAGCTTCAAAGGCAGTAATGTGATGGTGCCGCGTTGACTATAGGGATAGCGGAGAAAAAGCTCAGATGAGCTTCCTCCCAACTTCTGTTAAAAAGAAATTATCGACTACAGTTATTACCGGCAAATAAAATGCAGCTCTGGAATTGCATACACAAGCCAGCTCGATAAACAAACAGTCCTTTTAAAGCACTCATTTATCAAGATACCAACACTTTAATCTTGGAAACGGCCTGAATTATTAACTACTCCGTTCATTAGTTGTTAGGGGTAGAACATAAAACAGATCCTCAGGCACTTTCCGAGGCGATACCAAGGTGACGCCTGGTGAGACTTAGGTCATGTTCACGTAGCGCCACTGTCATTCAAAGACTGCACACTCACTCTCTGTAGCACTGGTATGGTCACTATCTTCAGTGGCCTGGGGTGAGACATATCAGGACTATTCTCCCCTAGTGGAGTGGTGATAAAATCCAATGTGAAAGCCCCAAGCCTGAGGCTAGAGGGCCTCACAGATTGAATCTAGCTACAACTTCACCACTACGTGATATCGCCCACTCTAGTGTGATACTGTGAGATTTATCTTGACATCTGTAATAATAGTGAATTCAAATGCATTTGAGGAGAAAAGGAACAAGAAATGTGCATAGAGAAGATAAGAAAATGAGAGGACACAGCAATGTCACGACGTTTGAATGGCTGATTAATTCATTCTTCACATTTTGCGATTGGACAATTTATATTCAGCTAGCCCTCAAGGCGAAGATGTTGATATCCCAATAAAGAGAAGAGATCGCCGTGTCTCAGAGGAACTCAAGAGCTGATTTTTCTTCCTTATTTTTAGACACACTTTGGTTTATTTAGAAGATGTGACTTACGTATAGAGGAATTAACTTTGACCCTCCGCCTGGGAAGTGGCCTGTAGAACAGCTTCAGCAGAGAGTTACAACACACTGTGTATTCAGGACAGGACACCATCTTACTTCAGACTGCATGATAAGTGGCTTTTTGGGGATTTTTTTTTTAAAGAAAGCTGAAAAGATCTTATTAGAAGAGAGGCTTTGCCTTCAATGTCAGTGAACCTGATGCTACAGTTTGCAAAACCCGGTGTGATGGTATGTAGAAAAAGTAATGGCCCAGTTCAGGAGCTTGAACTGTGAAAATAAGTGCAGAGGAAAACTTAAGAAAGGCTCCTAATGTCACATGACGTTTAAGAGCCTTGAGAATGTTTTAGTGGCTGATGGGTTGGCAATATTAAGCCGGAGCGAGCAAGTGGAGTGCAGAAAAAAAAGAAGAGAGAAGGTGAAATGGCGGATTGGAAAGATAGCACAGAGGGAGTAGGAAGGAGAAATAGGGAGGGAGAGATGGATAGAGAGAGGTGATTGTGTGTTATTCTGAGGACACCATTCATTTACACATGGAATAAGAGGCTGGGGCTGGGCTATAAGCGCCTGAGCTGGTGGGGGCTAAAGTGAAATTGGCATTTTCAATTTGTTCCCTGACATGTCTGCCTTGGTCTTTTCACACATACCTCTGCATCGCCCTCTACTGCAATCCTCCTTTCCACCCCCTCTTTTCCTCTCTCTCTCTCTCCCTCCCTCTCATTATTCCTTCCCTACACCTCTTTACAAGCCTCCTCCCCTATCAATCTCAGACCGACTTTCTCTTCCCTCTGCCTCCATCCCCAGAACGCCAACAGTCAAACAAGGAAATATGGAGTGGATTCCTTTATCGCATATACCAAACATGTCCAAAGAAACACATGTGCACACAGCACTATAAATATCCATGCAGCGCCCAGAACAGTTTCCAGAGATGAATGCCAGCAGACGCATCAAAGACTGATTGCAAAGTCTACACAGAAAATAAAAAATATGATAAATAAAAACACATGCAAACAAAGGAAGATAAGACACTCACACAACAACACGTGTTCTGCATGCTAGTGATCATTTCTCTTCACAAAAGTCCAAGCATATGAACTTCATCCACCGCCACCCCCCAACCCCCTCTCACCAAGAGACCACCCAGTCTGCCTGGGAATGAGAACTCTCCTCTATCGGGCAACGTTGGACAGAGAGCATACGAGTGTGCTGAAGTGTGTGTATGTCTGTACATGTCCGAAACAGTGAGATGGATGAGGAGAAAAAGGCCATGGAGATGATGAAGGAAACAGTTTTGAAGGTACAGTATGTGCAAGGAGAGGAAGGAAAAAAAATGGAAAGTGTAGAACAAAAAAAAGCAACAAGAGCATGCATTTGTGTTTAAAAGGTGTTGGAGTTAAACTCAATTAAAGTTTTAGCACAACACAGAATTGGGAAAAGGTCACTAATTGTTTTAGACAAAGCAGACACAAACCACAAAGCCAACTGTGCACCACTCTCACCCAGTTTGGGATGGAAGTCATACAACATTACCTTAAAGACGTTTTTCTTTCACTAAAGCACCACCGTACAAGTTGAACACTCATGAACTGGATCCATTTTTCTTTTTCAGCGTCATTAGCCATGTCTATTTCTCTCTTTCATCCCCTTAGGACTCTAAACAAGGTACACTATAGGACAAGGTCAATCTTCCCTTAACTTCAATCCCTGATTCTTTACTAACCAGCCACTGGTCTGATACCCTTCCATATCACGTAGGGAGGCAAATTCCACACATACTGTAGAAAACAAGACAAACAGAGGCATGTGGAGCCCTTACATTCTGGAAAATAACCCCCCCAAAAGCCTAAACAACAAAGTGGAAGAGTCCCTGTCAGTAACAACAATACATTGCCCTTTTTTGGACCACGTTACAGCTGTGTATATACAGTATGTTTTTGAACATCTGTCCTCAGGGGAGGGGGTCTGTGTTGAGAGAGGGGATATTGGGATCTGCTTCAACGTGTACCTTCAGCAAAAACATTAATATTTAGTAAGAGAGAGGTGTGTACGGTCATGTATGTGTGTTTACTGGGCAAAGGAAGGTGGGGGGAGGAACACAAAAGGTTAGGTCATGATCCAAAGCTCATTGTTTCCCATTGCACCAAAGGCTTATTAAACTTTTATATTGAACCAGCTTTGTTGCACCGTACTCCGATCAGGGAATCACACACATGCATCCCAGGCATGGTTTATTTACCGCACAGCAGAATCTAATAAGAAAACGCAAGCATTTACCATGTAGCTTTAAAAAGGTCAAGATCTGCATGTTTTTAATCTGAAAGGCAAAGCTTTCTGTTGTGGATTCAAACGTGTATGACAGAAACTAGAGGGGGGAAAAAAAAGGTCACTGTCCCCCCAGCTGGCTCAGAACAGAAATCTGTGAATGTAAACATGAACGAAATACGAGCCAAATCTTTGTCGCTGAACAATGGAGAAGAGGAGGCAAAGATGGATGAACAAAGAAGGGGTGAAGGAAGGCAGGTATGAAGTAACAGCGGGTACCTTCTGTGAGGGTCATAGCCTCATAATTAGTCATTTTGAAGGTGTGCTGGAGCTAGACAGCTAAAAATACCCTACTAGCCAGGGGCAAGCCCGTTCCTGGGACAGGAGAGATTCCTCTCACCCAACATTTCTCAAGGTGATGATGACAGCTATCAAAAATTATGACCTGACAACATATCTTTCAGTCGGGATTATTCTTTATTTAAATTTTTTTTTGTGCATATTAGTTATGAAAGTGTCACCTTCGGAACATTTAAAAGGAAAAGTAGAAGATATTGACTCAATGCTGGTCTGAGGGAATGTGTTTTGTCAAGCTCGATAAGGCTCTGTACAAATATTGCACGCCAACATATTGAAGCATATGCAACGGCCTTATTTGGCTCCTAATGAAGGATCAAGTGGTAATCCTCCATATAGCTTAGTGTGTATGTGTGTGTGTAGATGTGGGGTCAGGCAGTAAAGAATCAACCCTCGCTCATAATAGGGGCCTGTTAGCCACTGCTAATCGCTAATGCTAACAGGATTGGAACACGGCTGGACCTAGTTACCCAGCTTATCTCTAGTATACACACACAAATACACATATGTGAATACACGCTTGCACACATACTTCCTTCATTGATGGAAAGAAAAAAAAGGGGGAAGGAGGTAGAGAAAAGTGTTGGCTTGGGGGGAAAAAAAATGCTGCCATCGCCAATGTTTCTTATTTTCCAGCCTACGCATTAAGCCGGTGTAAGCTTACTGGACCTCTCCCCAGACAAAAGGCTGATTTTGGGTCGTTTGCAGGAAACGTCCACACTTTCAATACCCCCGCCCTTTCTGCCTCTCTCGACTGAGGCCATCCTTCTGTAGGTCGTCCTTCGTCTCGCTACCTCCACCACTGTCAAAAGCCACCTGTATAAACATCACTATATCTCAGTATACATGCCATTTGACTATTTATGTTAAAATATGGAAGGAGAATATCACATTCCATGGTGTAGCACAAAATTCAACCCAAGTAAGGAAGAATTCTAATAATACACCAGCAACTGCTTCTCCTGATGTCTTTGTCTTTCCCATGGTGGCTATAAGACATTCAATACAATTAATCTGTTTATTATGAAGTTCCCATTGTTACTGGGAAGATGTGAATGAGTGCCAGTTGACCCTAAGTAAAGATCTCCTCTCTTATATTACATGAATTCCCTGATTGATTTTACACCATGCAAAAGTAATTAAAAGGGGGATAGAAGCCAAATACATTTTTCATACAGACTCCTTAGACCTGAACATTAATCTATGACACATGCTTTTAGAATTTTGAAATAAAGTGTGTGGGAATCACCAAATAAGTCGTAATACAATGCAAAGGGATTATACACTTGATCCAGTTATTCCACCACAAGACCACCGTCCAATGATGCTTGTGTAACTGAGGGAGAAAAAGAACTCCATCACAACTTAGAAACATATTTTGAAATTAAAATATTTGCAAAAGGCTCAGAAATATAAAGGTAGGTTTGAGACTGCAGCAAACTGAGGAGACAAGTGAGAAGAAACAGACGAGGAAATGGAGGGTGGGTGGAGAAGCTGACATATGCGGATAGTTGAACGGCAATTAATTCTTATTTATCAAGGACAGGAGCGTGGGAGCACTGCTCTTCACCTGTCAGAGAGGAGGAGACACAGCGAGCCAATGACAGGGCGCAGATGAAGAGGAGGGAGGAGGCCCACCTGTCTTCATTTACCCAGACTTGATGTACAAAAGCAAACAAACTCAGCGTATGAATCTTATCAGAAAGGTCACCAGCCAAGCGGTGAAGTGCTTAATTTCCCCAAATCCATCAAACTCACCCGAATAACACGGGAGAACAAAGTAGCAGAAAAAAAGGAAACAAATTCTCTAAATCTATTACGTCTCACAATAAATTCCAGTGAGATTCCCATGTGCTTTCAGCTGACCCACACACAGAGACTAGAAGCCAATTAAAACAGTGTCAGTGTGTGCTGTGGCTGACTGCAGTGGCACATCTAGTGTTTATATCTCATTAAGCTGTGCCAGGCCATGCCAGACCAGAGTGTACTATGCTCCGCCGCGCCTACCTTCCATCGACCGTGCTGAGGCCCTCATTAGCCTTGTGTCTACCACCTTTAGCACTCAGCTTCTGTTTCTCTGTGTAAACTATGACTAATTTAAAATCGAAGTTTTTCTATACAGTTTTGAAATTTTCGGTTCACCATTATTTTTTAGTGGGCTGTAAACACTGGCAAAACTCAAAACCTCAAAGTTACGTCTCCTCCTCTCACACACACTGAGACCAACATGAATGGTGTTGACTCTCTGCAGACGTGTTTGGCTACTTGGAGTCTATTTCTAAAATCTATCCATTCATCCATCTTGCTCCTCTCAAAGCACCTCTGACAATGAACAGGTTATTGCTCAGTGATGTCCCTCCCATGGCATCTTCACCTCCAAACACATTTTTTTTCTTCCCTTGTTTCCCCTTCCTCATCATATTCAATGGTACAGCATCTTCCCTCGTTTTCCTTCTCCTATGTGTGTGTGTGTGTGTGTGTGTGTGACCGCATGAGCTAATGTACCCACACGTACAAGCATCCCTCGCTGCTGCCCGACTGCAATTCATCATCATTTTATCTGCCTTAATTGGATGCCATCAGGACCCCTGATACTTCCCATCTCTCCTTCAACAAACAGCTGCTCTCTATACACACAGAAGAATAACACACAGACATGCATCCTATCCCAAATTAGATTTTCTCTTCCTGCCTCCATGTCTGCTTCTTTTTACTTTTTTTATTTATTTTTTTTGCTCACTGGTGAAGGAGTGAAAGAAAGAGAGGTGATGGAGTGGCCATGCGGTTTATCAGACGGAAGGTAATGATGTAAGGCCCGAGCTGATATTATCTGTCCTCTCATTCCTGCCCTCCAGGGAGAAATAAGAAAGAAGGATAAAGAGGGATAGTGGAAGGGGCGACGGGAAGACACAAGTACAAATGGTCTAAAAGGTAAGAGCAGAGGGAGATAAAGGAAGAGAGAGAGGAAATGTCTCAAAACAGTTCAATTCTGTGCACTCGGATTCTGCCTTCAAACGCTCCCAGCTGTGTCCCGTCGGCCTCTCTGACTCCAGAGTGTGGTCATGTGATCACACCGAGTGTGTTTAGGTGACCTGTCTGGGGCTTTTGGTACAACTTCCCAGCTCACAGCTCAGCATCTCATTGGCCCTTGTACCCTAACCTCAGCCTCTTATTGGTACACACACTAGGAAACTGCCTGGTCCAGGTCAGAAAACTGGAAGGAACTGATGTAGACACCAGCTTGTTATTTGGGTTCCTGTTGACCTGCGTTAACTGCTAACATAAGGGCTGGCGGATGGCTCAGAATGTGTCAGTGGTAATGTGGGAATGTTTGGCACCGTGGAATACGGAGTTTTTTACAAAATGATCAGCTTTTTTTCCACCGAATTACTCACTATAGGACCTTAGACAATCTGCCTTTGGATCAATTTTCACAAGTTCCACAAAAAAAAGCTGAATTATCTTTGGCTGACCACTCAGTGTCTAAAGCGAGATTTAGTTACAGAGTGAAAAGGGAAATTTCATGACGAGTCTCTCGTTTTATCTTGTAAAGTTTTCGAAAAAGAAAAATAACCAGGAAGATATGGAGGTAAAACTAAATTCCGATTTCAGACTTGAATTCACAATTTTATTATTGTATTTCTGTCTACATGGAAATGTAAAAAAAAAGCAGTAATGTGCTTTATGTGTTAAACGAATATCAGTTGGTTAAATGAAGTCAGTGTATGGCTAAACTCTAACCCCTTCTCAACACTTCGAATAAATCCCCCTGTTTTCATGTTTCTACGTGCTAAAGTCAGGCATTTCCCCAACACTGCATTCTTTCCCATGTCTTGTGATACCACTGCTCTGTCCTCTTTGGGATCAGTTTGTACATACAGTAGAAACCTTATACACAAATAGCATAAACCAATATTTTCCCTCATAAGCGGACATGGATAGCCAGTGCCCGACAAGGCTCATATAGAGCTGATGTTACACTATCGTATATCACATATACAGAGGGCTATTGACAGTCTCCGGTTAGGGGATACTACGTAAGACTATTGACTTATTACGATCGCAGTAAAAAGAGCATAGTATGGGAAACTTAAGTTAAACATGATCCGACACTGGATATCCTAAATATCCTGAGGATGGTTATCTTCTTAGATAGTGTAATGATATTGTATGAAAGGGAAGAGAATGAGATTTGGCCTCAGGAGAGACTTTTGAGCTGATTTTCTCCCTCACACGTACTCATTTTTTCCCCTCCCTTCTGTTCTCTTCAATCTCACTCTCCCTCTTACTTTTCTCCATTCATCCTACCTGAAATTGTCTACTACGCTCCAATTTCCCTAGACTATCTTGTCTCCTCTCATCTCCGTTCCCCCCCTTTTCCCCCATAGCTCACCTCTTATCCTTCACTTGTGGAATTTGGTCCTCATGTTTCCCCCAACTCTCATATTTATTATCTAATAGAAATCTTTTGACAACTCCCATCAATGGGAGTTGCAGAGAGATGTGTTAGTTTGGCACAGCGGTAAACATTTCAGTGTTTGAAACACAAGGCTAAACTGTGGATTAGCACCCTTGTGTTTAGCTCATTGATTAGCAGCCCCCTCCTCACAGTCTCCAAGTAGTGGTTTAATGAAACTGCACACACTAACACACTCACACTGACTATGCCGGGATCCATAGCCTTTGGCATATTGAAAGATGCACATGTGCACACATGCACCAACACTGATTAACCCCGATTCCCATAGCCGTGTGCCTACAAACTGAAGCAACAGTGAGTACACAGCACAGCACATGAAGTCTATTTCTACTGCAGAGTCATACATGATTCATTGAGTTGATGCTCACCACTGTCAAAGCAATAACAAACATGAAGGGGTGCAAATGAAAAGTGGAGAGATGAGGGTCTATAAAGAGATAAACTAATATTTAAGACCCTCATTCTTATGAAATACTGCTGCAGAGCTATAATAAGACTCTCATCCTAATAATTCATGACATATAATTATGCTCATAAGCTCAGGCTTGGATGAATTATGGCTCAACGGCATGTTCATGCAGATGCCACAGTTTTCATCCACACATTCTAACTGTGTCCTCTTGCTGTATGTACAGGCAGCGTTGGTATCTGACTGTGCAGTCAAGTTGGCTCAGCTAATTGCTAGCAAGGGCTAATTGCTGACAGCCCAAGGCTAATTGCTGCTAGCACATCTTCTTTGCGGACATCAAATGGAGAATTTCAGCATTTGGCTGGGGTTAGGATTCAATCCTGATTAGGGCTGGCCTTGCAGCTACAATAAACAGTCAATAAACAGACATCTCTATGGAGCGACAACCACATCGCTGGCTAATTAGCCCTGCCTTCACAAACAACTGGCTAGCATGTGCCAGAACCTGAAGACAACCCATCGATACGCAGGGAATCGGATTCTGCCATAGTTGTCACAGACAACTACTGACCTATACGTCTATGTAGAGATCACAGCTGGCGAGTCTAGCACTTGCACTGCTGTTATGTAAATATATTCTAACTATTACCACAAACAGTGGTGCAAGTTTGCATTAAAGTTGCTGGATATTGTTCAATATTTTTATCCAGACACCATAACTCTCATACATTTACTCATTCTAGAGTCATTATTTAATGCTAAATTAACCACTGCAGGTGTCACCTCAAATACATATTGCTGTATTAAATTAATTCCAGATGCTGAAATAGACAGAGTTGAGCAAGTAGCAGAAGAGAGGATTTTTAAGATGAGGGGGAAGGAATGAGAGGAGCAGGGAATGGCAGAAGAAAAGTATGACAAACGGAGGTTGGGACACATAAAGAAAGATGGCCTCTCCTGACAGAGAGAGGGAAAGGGAAAGAGAGAGGTATAGAGTTGAGGTGTAAACATGATCAATCCGCTTCCAACTAGGTTCTGAGACAGACTTCCTCTTCACATTTTCAGCCTCAGTGAAGCGCAACGCTAGCTACCTCTTATCTGTCACACTAGTTTAAAGCATCGCAAACGCACACAACCATATTTCGGCACATAGAACAGGCATAGACTCACATGCACAAACACCTCTGCCTTACCTGTAAATCCTCTACATACACAAAACGCAGCAATTCCTATTAGAAACTTCAGAAAAACATCCTTTAGAACACTTTAATCTGGTGAATACCACTCATCCCTACCAGCCAAAGCCAAAAATATATTAAAACTCATGTAAGCTTTCAACAGAATTAGGACGGCTGATCGCTCCAGCTTCCAGCTCGGAGGTAGATAGACGTGATGTATCCAGGAACCACAGCAATCCATTATAATTTACTACCTGGTAAAATCGGCCTTTACTAAAGCTTTCCTTCATTGTCTCACTTTAAATAATGCCTGTGTGAACTCTTCATGCCGATATGTAGGCTATTTGCTTACTATCAGCTCAATGCAAGAGACCCGCATTGAGTCATTCATCTAGATTCTAACCAAGTCAGTGTCTAAGTAGTGCATGGCCATTTATCAGCACAATGAGCATGTTAGTGTCCAAAGAGGTCATTAGTTGTAGGAGGCCATTATTTAAACCTTGACAAAGTGAATGTCTTTATAGGGAACATGATGTGGGTACCTAGTGGCATTGATTAGTTCCATGGAAATAGTGTTAAATTAGTATGCTTATAGCTCAAACTATTTGTTAACCAATCAGTTAAACCTAAATACCATATTTTCTGGACTACAAGTCACACTTTTTTTTCATAGTTTCACCCAGGTGCGAATTCTATGTGAAATCATTAAATATATAATTTCACATGTTCATTATTTTCACACTGACAATTGTACAAAGGTAACTCTAGGCTTGTGTGCAAGTATCTGCTATTCCTGAACCACTGAAAATTAAAAATTTCAACATTACCTTATAAAGACATCTGACAAAGACTGAATAAAAATGCCTCCAGAAAGAAAATCATATTCTGCAAATTATAAGCTGCAAGTAGTGAAATATGCAAATGAAAACAGTAATCGGCCACCAGAAAGAAGGGTTTGGAGTGAATAAGAAACTTGTAAGTTTACTGACAAAAAGTTATCTGAATTACATCAAGTAGCAAATTTGAGTAAAGAGACATAGCATTTAGCATATTGTCAGTTTTTAGCTAATCTGAGGTTGATTTAACAACACAAGTCATTTGGAACCACAGTGAGGGCCAATAACACACAGAAATGTGGTATTAGACTTAGACTTCCTTTATTGTCATTGCACAGACACACACAGCGGGTCTTGAACTACAAGTCACACTGTTGCCTTTCTTGCTCTTACTTGACCGTCACCCATGTTATTTTCAGATGCTTTTCACATTTTGACTCACACATAACCAACTGTGTACAAAGTATTTCTCATCACAACAGCGCTGTAAAAAATGTCAAATGGGCTTTATTACTCACCGCTGTCTTCTGGCATTGGATGGAAGTGCTGTTGAAACGTAAGGCGGGGACACTGTGGGTCTCCCCCTGGATATGGAAGACACACTCGTAGTTCCTCTGTCCCGACTGAGGCTGAGGCAGGTTCTTGGCAGCTAAGGTGATAGGCTTTGTGACACCGACAGGTATGTAGATCTGGGTGGAGGGTAGGATCTGGGGGCAGTCCTGCATTTAAAAAAAAAAAAAAAAACGGAGAAAAGGATGCTATCAGACACCCCCCTTTCAATCAAGATGTGGTTGAAGAAGTCAACCGTTGTGTGAACCTGGAGAAAATACTCTACTGGATGAAAAAATAAGTGCAATATTCTCCATGATATGAAACCATTTCTAAACATATACATACATGGAAATATACATGGAAAATTTACCAGCACACCACATTGGTTCAACTCTATTTACCCGAGCAGGGCTGAGGAGGTCAAAGGTCAACAAATGTCTCTGTAAACAAAGCGGATGATTTATTTCTATTTTTATTTCAGTTTTTTTTTCTTATCATGCCTGTTTTGTGTTTTTTGTGCCCTTTGTGCGTGTGTGTTTGGTTGTTTTTTTGTCTGTTGTCTCTAATCCTGTCATTGTGGGTCAGGAGTGTTGTCTTATAGTGTATAAATGTAATTATAATATCGTCTAATGAAAAATCTAAATATAATAATGTAAAGAAGAAAAGAGATGCAAAGTATGACTATTTCTTTATTTTTTTTTAAGAAGGCAATCTGGGAAGAAAAAGGGATGACGTTGTTAAAGCCAGTCAGAAGAGCGAGACACAAATGGCACCAAGATAAGAGTAGGGTGATGAAATAAATCACTTTGTTTGTTGATAAGAATAAAGAACAAGAGTAAAAAGGGTGCCAAGCGAGCTGCGGGTTACGTACTTGGTTTTAAGCCAGATTTCATACAAAACAGTCAGTCCAAGTGGCTGAACTGCACTCTTCACACACACACACACACACACACACACACACACACACACACACACACATATACATACGTTGAGGGCTTGTGCAACACTCGTGCTGGCCTTGCAGCAGATTTACATTCTGCATGATGACATTTCACACAAAGTTCACCGCCGATTATCTATCCAATAAAACTATTCTCATCACATTGCTGTATGGTTACGGCAGCGAAACACACTCCAGCATGGTACGTCAATGTGTGGAATTGTGTAATGGGAATGTGAGCTCTTGTGTATGACTGTGCGTGTGTGGATATCAGTCACTGATATTAGCCAGAGCTGACAAGAGGTTTGTTTAGATCATTTGCAAGCCGCCCCATGGACTGCCTCCCACCGCAAAAACACACACAACCCCCTTCAGGGATTGTGTATCAGCGTGCTTGCATAGACGCATGTGTACAAATGTGATTCTTAATTTGCAGCTGCATGAATGTGTATCCACTTTACTGAACCAGAATGAGTCGGGACAGTCCACTCAGTGTGTAATGTACATGTGTGCATTTAGTGGAAGAAATGAAGTCATTACAGTGTTCATGCCGTACTTTGGCAGGATTGCAAATTTCATCAGCACAAGAAAAATGAAAAAAAGAAAGGGGGGGGGCAAGGAGGTGGGTGACACATGTTATATAAGATGAGTTAAAGCTTGGGTGGACCACCATGCACTGCAAAAAAGAAAGGGAAGAAAGGAAATTTATTAATTTTGAGGATGTTAATCTGTTTTTGTTTCTATATTTTTTTTAAAGGTACAATTTTATTTTGGTTTTTCATGCGACAATATTACAGTTACATTCATACACTACAAGACGACATTCACAACCCAAAATGACAGGATCAGAGACAACAGACAAAACACGGAAAAGCACATGAAGAGCACAAAAAGCATGTACAATGACAAGGGTAAAAAAAAAAAAAAACATAAATAAGGGAACTGCATGAGTCACAAAGAGACAATGTTGACCTTTGACCTCTTAAGTCCTACAAGCCCTGCTCAGGTTTATAGAGCTGAACCAATGTGGTACGCTGGTACATTTTTTGTGTAGTTTAAAAATGGTTGCCATATTTTTTTTTGCCAAGTATTAAGTGCTGATAGAAAAAAAAACAATGTCAGCCTTGTTTTTATAACATACATCTTCCCTTTTCTAGGTCAGAATTTGCAGTTTATTTTGAGTCAAAGGATCCAGAAATGAGCTATAACAAGGTGCAACATGAGGAACCGATGTTTTACCATGTACGCAATCAATGTTTTCTCCCTATATGAAGTAATCACCATGTTTTGTAATTTCCTAATTTATAGATCGATAGAAAAGGGTGATATTAAGGGTTAGACGTGTTAGAGAAAATATTGGCTCTAAACCAGACAATCAATATTTCTGGTAGTGTATTGGTTGAGTAGACACCTAAGCACGGCTGTTGCAGGTTCAAGACCCAGGCCTACTATGTTTATTTTTTCTTATTTTGAGTTAAAACTTTGTCAAGAATGTCATACCAATTTTGATCATTCTTGCCAAGAAAAAAAATGCTTACCTTATTGGCAAAATTGTTTTGCCTGAAATACATGAGTTAACCTAATTTGAGGGATTTTTTTTTTTTCTTGTTTCAAGTGGGGCATTTTTTGCAGTGTCAGATGCATTTGTTTGAGCCAAAAGAATAACAAACCAGACGGCCGATCACAAATCACACATTTAACATCCTCGAGAAACTGTTAAACCACTTGCATAATGAAAGACACACGAAAGAAAAAGAGAGCAAACTTAGAAAAAAAAATCAAATGAAACAGATGCTTTAAGTCAGTACAGAAAGTACACTGCAGATCAACTAACTCCAGGAACCAACCCTTTAGGAAAAAGAAAACAACAGTCCTTGTAAAATATTCACTGCACATGAGGAACCGCCCGTCCATTGGCTTAGCTCTTCCTGTTGCTTTTCCTTTAAGCGCATATCTGGCTCCCTGTCAGTGAATTTTTCTCTCCCCTCCTCTACTCTGAGCTGTTGTACATTAGAAGCTTCAGCGCATCCCCTGGGCCTGAACACAATGGCAGAGTTTGTTCATTAGCCTGCTTAGCCCTGGCCTTGTGTGTCTGATCACACACAAACACATGCACAACACATAATGAGAGAGGGGAATACTATAGGATGGAGCCGACTAGAGAAGGCCTGATATATAATCAACAAGGAAGAGTGTGTGTGTGTGTGTGTGTGTGTGTGTGTGTGTGTGTGTGTGTGCGTGTGCGTGCGTGCATGTGGGGGGATGGGGGTGATATAGTCGATGGCTCGGTAGGGAACAGTAGAGGATAAGGGTGAAGAAGAGGAGGAGGGGAAATGCAGGAAAGAGATAAAAAGGAGAAAATGAGGCAAAAAAAAGGGAGGTAGTAAAGAGAGAGGGTGGGTTTAATTGGGAAGCATACAAAGTGAAACAAGAATGCCAGAAAGACGTAGAAGAGAGACTTGAAAAGAAGAGGGGGAAAAAAAATCAGTCTTTCAAGGGAAAATAAAACCGATCTCAAAAGAGTAATGACAGGGCATGTTAAACGAGAAATCTATGGACAAACAGAGATGAGCTCTGTCCGGGCTCCGGTCCATCCGTCCGTGTTTCCGTGTATATCCATGCCACAGTCACAACTTTACCCAGTCACATCAGGCGTGGATGGCAGTGATTCACACAACGCCACATACCAGAAGAAAATCCTAGTTAATTAACTGCCTGGAGCCTCAGACTGTGCTTCAAAAGTTGATACTGCTTGAGATAGAAACACCAAAGGAAGAAAGGAAGGAATATAGCTTGTGTAGCACTGTCTCAATTAAAAAAAAAAAAAAAAAATGTTTATAAAGATGCTGATTTCACACGCTGAGAGTGCGTAATGGTCCACGGTGCCATAAGAGCAAAATATTAAAAACAAAAAAAACCCATAAAAAACAAAAAAAACTTTCATCTCAAAAGGTAACTTGTAAAAGGCAGTGTGTCAGAAGCTCATAGAGCCTCTAGAGTAGACTACAGTTAAGCAATGTTTTATTCATGCACTCATTGACTTTATGTCCTTTCAGTTGTCTGGTTGTTGTTTTCTGTCAGTCATCTTTATATACAGTATATGTGTATATATATATATATATATATATATATATATATATTTCCCCGCACACTTTTTTTCCTTTTTTCCTTTCTCACTCCAATGTCATGTTGATTTGAGATACACGGCTACTGAGATAATGCATGATAGTTATCTCATAGTCATCTCATGGACCAGCCTTTAAGTTGTGGTGGATAAATGCATCAAAATAAAATGACATTAAGAGCATAAAAACTGGTATTTAGTCAAAATATAATAACAAGGGTGAATCCACTGTGTGTGTAACTTTATTAGCAGTAACATCACATCAACAACATAACATGAGTAACAGCCTCTCTACAACCAAAGAAACTTTACAGAGACATTTGTTTTTTGTTCATTTTTCCATCTTGGGGGTTTCAATTTAGCACTAATGTATTATGTGTTAGTGTTAGAACAGCTCTTTGAAGAAGGTAGTGGATGGAGTTAAAACATGTGACAGAAGCAACATCTGGACATGTGTCAATGGACAGATGCAGCGGAGAGAATCCAGAAGTTCTTGAAAATAAAACATCGTTCAGAAAATGATATTAAATTAAACTGAAATAGTGTAAAGTCATGTATTCTTTCTGTGTGGCCCAGTACCAATTGACCAACAGACCGGTACCAGTTCGCGGCTTGGGGGTTGGAGACCACAGTTTTAGGAGGAATCTTTCAGTTTTTCACAGTATTACCAAGAAATGTGAACAAATTTACATACATTTGTTAAAAAATGTGTTAGATTTGTAACACTGTAATGAAAGTGGAAGCAAACAGCACCTGAAACACCGCTGTAGTAGTACACAGAAACACACTACTGCAGTTCCAGACTCACACTGCATGAGTCCCTTTGTTTGTTTTTTTCTTTTTCATTGAAGATCAAATGGCATTCGAGACAGAATAAGAAGTCTTGTTTTTCAATGAAGTGCAGATGGAAAAACAAAAAAAGGACGTGGGACAGGAGAGTGGTCTGCAGAGAGAAACTATTCCATCAGTATTTGTGACAGGTGCTAAAACGGTTCAAAGTCGGTATTAGGGCTACAAAATACACAGTACACCGGGGCCATATTTCACAGTGCACGTTTGTTTGAAGCTGGGACAAATCTTTTTTTTCTCTCTCTCGTTCTGACTTCCAGGCTTTCATTTCATCTACTAAGATAGATGTAGTGGTTTTCTTGGCCAGATGTGACCGTCCGTCCGCTTGATTTCGAGAGGACCACAGGAGGACGGAGAGGAGTGTGTGTACGTCAGCGTGTGAATGCCTGTGTATACATGTACCATGTGGAGATTTGGGGAAAAGTCTCCGAGTTACATTTATAGTTGATTTGATAGTTTCTGTTAAATGTCTGATAGATATTGATAGAAAAGGGAAATTAGACCCCCCCCTTTCCAATCGAGATGTGGCTGAAGAAGTCAACAGTTGTGTGAACCTGGAGAAAATAACCTACTGGATGAAAAAAAGAAGTAGGATGT
>JAPTHA010000023.1:14992279-15002498 GCA_029814585.1 Gymnapogon annona | reverse complement strand
GGGGGGGACCTGGACGAGTCGTCAGTTCATCGCAGGGAATCAATCATATTGTTACAAATGTATAATGAGAAAAGGACAACAGTGTAAATAAACAGCCTACTTGTCAGATGACTGATCACATCATCGTGATCAGTCATCTGACACTAAGATGGCGTCTCTCTCTCTTTCTCTCTCTCTCTCTCTCTCTCCTTGTATTCCTCCGGAACTCTGAAGTTGTTGCACAGATAAACACTTTTATATCATTTATTTTGATTTTTAACAAAAGCGGTTGGATAGCTCAGTTGGTAAGACACCGAGCTGGAGCATAAGGGGACCAGGGTTCCATTCCGGGGATGACTGTCCATTGTGGGTCCTTGGACAAGACCCTTCACGCTGCTGCCTACAACTGTAGCCTCAATGTCTCATTGTGCCGGTTCCAAGCCAAATCAAATATGCAAATTGAATTCGCTGTGGCGACCCCGGAAGGGAAAAAGTTGAAAGAACTCATCATCATTTAGATTTTTCCACAAGACGATATTATACACTACGAGACAACATTCCTAACCCTCAATGACAGGATCAGAGACAACAGACAAAACAAAACAAAAAAAAACATACAAATAAACAAAAATATACACAAATTGCACCAAACTGGTACATATGGGAAAAACCCCAACGGTAACTATAGTGGTATATTATTTTTTGTTGGTTTTATTTTCAGTTACTTTGCCAAAAATTAATCTGTTTATGACCGCTTGTATGGTTAAGATTTGGATTTGTTTAGGCACATGGTCAATTTGGTTAGGTAAAGTGAGTCATTTGTTAAAGTTTTAAATAATGGTTATGGTTAAAAGGTGCATATATTTCAATGTGTCCAGTGTCAAAACACACACAGATACCAGAGAGATGTTGGGACTTTATTTGCTGCTTTTCAATACCGTCTGACAAACCTCTAATAATAGTCTGCGCTAGTGTGACAATCACAAATAGTGTCAAGTTTAAGAAGCCGAGGAAATAATAAGAATTGCCTGTGCTTTGAGATTGTGTTTTTGTCGTGGAAATCGAAATCCCGCTAAGGTGAAAAGTAAAATAAAATCGAATCTTGAAGTGTCAACATGATGGAGTAAGAAAAAAAAAATGTAAAAAAAGGACACGACTTCTTAATCGATTCAAATATGCACAAGAATGGTTTGGGTGATAGAGTTTTGATGAAGTGGTAGGACAACAAAATTAACCACGGTGCTTGGAATTTTGTTTTGCTTCATCTGTTGTTACTGGCAAGAGTTTTTGTTGTCACTTCAGATTAGTGGCTTTGATCACTGGGTGAACGCTGACGCTGCCAAATATTACAATACGACACAATAGGCCTTTAATGTCTCGTGAGGAGAAATTTCTTTGGCACAACAGCAAAAAAACACACAGACAAACATATATACATACACACAAACATAAACCGCGATAATAAACAAACATACATCTATACATACATAGTGTGAAAAATACATACATATAAATATACAAAAATCTATACATACGGTAAATATATATCTATGTCCACATACATACACACACACAGAGACATATACATATATTCACATGCACACACTTTCATGTATACATACTTCATACGTACATACTTTTATATAATATAAAAAATATACCAAAAAACTACACATATACACATATAATAAATTTGTTCACAAATACAAATATATACATCCAACATGTAATAAACATATATACATCTGACAGGAAACAAGAAAGAACAAGAAATCAGTGGATACACAGTAGACCATACAGCTATTAACAGGTGAAGTGTGTTACCTGTGAGCCCTGAGCGGTTGTGTGTTGATGTTATTGTGTAGATATTTGTCTATTTCTCTGAGATAAACTTTGAGCCAAAAGGTTTGCTGAAGACGACTTAAGTTGAGTGTGTGACTCATGTGGTTCACTTATTTATTTATTTTTTTTATTTATTGAGCTCTTGGTGTGTTTTTCTTTGTTTCTTTTTGAAAAACAAAAAAACAATGGAAATATCATGTTATCCTACTTTTGACCCACAATCGATGTTGTTTTCTCGAAATTATTATGGGATCGTATTATGGGATTGTTGAAGGAGTCTGAATTATTCTGACCATAAAAGACAGAAAATATCTAATAACACAAAAGTGCTCAGTATGAATGAATGTGTCATAAAAGTTTACACATATGCTGTATAAGTAATGGTAAATTTGGGAAATGGTAAATATGCACATATACACATGTGTCTCTGAGACCCATGCGGTTCACTTTTTTGTTTTTCTTTTCTATTCTTTTTTGTTGTCATTGTACCTGTTTTGTGTTTTTGTGGTCTTGGTCTCTGTGGGTTGTGGATGTCGTCTAGTAGTATATGAACGTTACTGTAATATAGTTTTATGAAAAATCAGAAATAAAACAATATTTACAATATAATATTATTTTCTCATAAAAAACTGTAATAAAAAAAGACTTAGGTTGGCACAGGAGAACTTACACTCTCCCAGTGTTGAAATCCCTGTGCCTCCATTTTCCTCCGCCTCGACACGGAGAAACTGTCAGACAGGTGGGGCTGATGGTATTCAAATGACTTTGTAGGATGTCCATTAAAAACAAGAGAGTCAAAACAAAACAAAGGGGCTCAGCTTGGCCAGAATCCTCACGCAAATCATCTGCTGTTGACACACACCACCTCATGACCATGAATACACTCTTTAACACTCTCTCCTGACACACACACACACACACACAAACCAACCAACTCAGTATGCGCATTTACACGCACACACCTTGAAATCACACACAACCCAGCAGCGCACATAAGCTCACGCAGACAAAGACACACACACAGACACACACAAACACACACATCACACCGACGCTCTTGTTGCGGTGAGAGGGACGAGAGTGGGATCACTCCATTTGTCATCCCACACAAAGCTGCTTGTTCAGTCATTATCTGGGAGAGCCTCTTCTCTCCACTACAGGCAAGATGACCGGGTCACACCTAAAATAGACACTTCTCCCTGATGTTGCACCCCCTCCCCCACCCATCCCCTACCACCACCACCCCGCTCTTCTCAGTCTAAATGAAATGCCTTTAGCTAACAGTCGGGTACATGTGCAGGAGCGTGTCGCTAGGCGCCACACAGCAGCGAAACCATTTCATCTTCCCACCATCGCTAAATCACACTAACTCAATCATCTGCATGGAGTTACACACGTGCACACACACAAGCACATACACATGCGTGGCTGCCAGTGTGAAAAGCACTGCTTCGAGAGAGCTGCTTTACTATGACTGATTTTATCAGCTGTCTTGCAAAGGAGGGAAGAAATTGCACCACAACATTATCATATACAATAAGATGAGACTCCAAGATAGAGCTTTTCCAATTGAATGCCTTTTTAGTGTCGCCATTCAAATGAGAAAAGACCTCCTCTTACGTTGAGGCGCAACACAAATCCCTTATGGGATATCTCAACCGAAACAATATTACACATTTACATCAAAGACTGTTGAGAGGATATTTTTCTTAAACACATAATATGCATACAGTTTAAAGACTGCATTTGATATTTATGTGCTTACAAGTGCGGGCATGTAAAACTAGCAATAAGGCAGATGACTCCTGCAGTGACATTAACATCTCCGGACCGGCACTAAGAGTCACCGTACCAAAGTAAGAGCCACGCTGACACACCAGAGCCTTATCAGACGCTGGAAGGTGGGAAGCTAAACAAAGATTGGGGAGAGTGCTAAATGCAATGAAGGGGGACAGATGCTAGCGCGTACAATGTGTGTATGTGGCTTTGAAGAGCGAGTGGAGCACATGCAAACACAGGAAGAAAGCGTCTGGGGAGCGCTGTTTGTATTGAGTGTGTAGGAACCGGGGAGGATGTTGTTTGTATGAAAGAAAGTGTGCATACAAAGAGGCAGACAATTTGCATGTGCAGCAGCAACGCGTGCGAACAGATGCAAGTGTGCACCAAGTTCATCTACATCTCACACACACACAGACAAGATAAATAGGTGTCGATTCAGAGACTGAAGGAGAAAAATCAAAAGCCAGACTTAAATTCTTCATGTGACACAATGCTGCGCTGTTTGACTCACTAGATCAACTATTCACTAGGGTTACAGTGAATAGGACCCTCATCTTCAGCTGTAATTACCACGGTAGGTGTGTGTGTATGTGTGTGTCTTCCTGTGGGAGAGCCAGAGTGATTACATGGCCACTGGTGCCACTAATAGCGTCTTTTAGAAAGAGACAGAGTGAGAGGGAGAGCGATGAGTGACTTCCATCTTTCTCAGGAAGGACCAGACTTATGGCGGTGGAATTATACGCTGGGTAAGATGTGGGTTTTGTCATGTAAGACTGTGCCTTTTTTTTATTTTTTTTCACGCGTGTGTGTGTCTGTGTGTGTATGCGCAGATGTTTGTAATGGATGTAACACAAGAGACTAATGGGAGCCAGGCCAAAACCACACCTCAGTGTAATGTGTGCCAAACCATTCCAGGCCACAAAAGCCTCCCTCCCGTCCGTCTCTTTCATTTCTCTGTTTTTCCCTCTTTTCATTTCATTTCAATCATTTCAGAGCACCTCTATTTTCCCCCCAGTTTCACCTCCTTCAGCATCCTCTATTTTTGTTTTGACACTTTCTCTTCCATCCTTAATCCTCTTTTTTTTTTTGTCCTTGTGAGCCCTCGCCTTCCTCTTGCAAGTATCTTTCTCCTCTGTTTTTCCAAAACACAAGAAAACCAAAACTCTTAGTAAGCAGTGACAACACACACCACAAACACACCCACAATTAAAAAAAAAAAGAAAAAGAAAAAAAGACATTTGGAACATAAAAAAAAAAAAAAGTTGGTGACTGACGTAAACAAGATGAGCGCACAGCACAAAATGGCTGAAACCAGTGAACCACAACATTGTTGGGGGGAGTAGCGGAAGATGTTTTAAATTATTTTTTAAATAGAGTTACTGGTAACAATAGGAAGCTTGGTGGCTTTAATGAGAAGGGATTTGGGCTGGAGAAAAGTAATGACAGAACACACAAATAATTTCTGGCGGTAGTAAAGAATGAGGAATGCAGATGGTATTTAAAATGAGCTTTTATAGCGTGGTTTAGACCGATTTACTACAGTGGTGGGCTGGCACTACGTGTGTGTATGTGCATGTGTGTGTGTGTGTGTTTAATCAGAAGTTCTGCAACTACAGGATACCATTCGGAATGCAATCCTTTAAGTTTGTTGTTGCTATTCTATATCACAACTCCACCCCTATTTCCTCAGGTTCAACTCTTACTGTTTCCTCTAAGGTCAGCTTTAGTGAATTTACATTGATATAAGCTGAAGGGACAGGTTATTAGTAGCAACAAACTCTTCTCCCATGTTTGTTCTTTGTTGCATCCAGAGGTCAAAAGTGCAGACGGAGCACAGGTAGAGTCAGTAATGGATAGCGACTGCAAGTGTTGCTCCTGGTTTCTATAGCAAAGAGGAGGAGGAGGCACATTCCTGACATGACTGCCCTAATCCTGCCCCTCAATACCACTCTCCACTGGCTCAACAACTACTTTATATTTCTGTGTTTGTGTACGTTTGTGGGTACATTAATACCTCGGTATGTGCCAAAACACTTTTTGTATATATACACGTACACCGGCCTAGTCCAATCCATCAACACACCCTACGAGTTAAGAGGGTGGAGGGAAAAGACACCGATGTGGCGGCCCCATCACAACTGCTGCTGTCACTTCTATGTAACCAGACAGCGATCATACAAGAAAATGAACTCGGAAATAAACACCAAGATCTGTGCTTTGGCTGGAGTTTAGCGGCACTGTAGTATGTGATCCATGCGTCTGCCGGGGATTCTGGTGTTAGCTTAACACTGCTGGACTGTATTTGTGTTTGTCCATCAGGCAGAACTCTGCTTTTCTTGGCACGAGGCTGAATGTAATGCCTTCTGCCGAGTGGGAGAGAGATGTCCAAATGGACAAGGTGAAAGTCACTGATGTACCAAATCTGTGCTGGAGGAAGTATAGGTTACATATCTTGAACTTTTAAGCCAAAAATAGTACATAGTAACATGGATTTTTGTGCACAAGAAAATCCTAAATGTGTTTTTATTGACCCAGCATCAGTGTAATGTCGTTAGGCGCTTTCCCACAGAGTACTTATAAGAACTTGGTTCTAAGAACTGTCTACCTGTAATTTAGTTATAGGAACTACTCTCTCCAGGGCGACTTTTTGGTTGCATTCCCACAGGCAGTAGAACCATGGTACAGAGCGATTAGATGTTACCTTATTCTGTATTCTGGTGATTGTCTTGGACTTATTTCTATGAATCAAAGACAATCACTATAAAGTATTTAGTGGTGTTTCCAGATGTCAACAGCAGAGTCAAGGTGGATTTAGCCTCATACATCCCATAATCACTGATGAACAACACAATGAAAGCGTCCACACTCTAATGTCTTCTCTTCATCTGTTCTTGGACCAGACGTGTGGTTGTTCTCTTCTCAGACGTTCACACAGATGTGGATAGGATAATTTGAAACGCTGCAGATGATGCACCAACAGGAAAGGTCAAAAGGTCGCATGAAGTGTTCATTATTGTTAACTAATAAATACATCATTTTAGATCTGTTGTACAAACTGGTGTATACTGCTGTAGAAAAGCAACAGGGCTACAACCTGATCACAGCCACACTGTATTCACCGTAACACACACTCTCTGCTGCAAGATGCAGCGTGTAAAATGGGCGCATAAATAGGTCTACCTATCAACAAACACCAATGACATATAGTTCCTGCAGAACTAAAAAAGATCCTACCTGTGAGTAGGAGCTAAA
This sequence comes from Gymnapogon annona, assembly GCA_029814585.1. Classification (NCBI taxonomy): domain Eukaryota; kingdom Metazoa; phylum Chordata; class Actinopteri; order Kurtiformes; family Apogonidae; genus Gymnapogon; species Gymnapogon annona. The sequence goes on along the minus strand of JAPTHA010000023.1, from coordinate 14,995,646 downwards.
AAGGTTCTAAGAGCTATGCCTGTGGTTCATCGTCCCGATGCTGTGGGAAAAAAGGGTTGTAGCAACTGAAAAGGTTCCTACAGTAGGAAAGCGCTTATTACTACGGCAGTAGCACCTTCTCATCCTTATTAAATGCTTCTCCACCCAGACACAGACCACATCGACTGCTGTCTAAATCCTAAAGCTTGGCCCAGATGTACAACAAAATATCACTGCATCATCCTCTCATCCTCAGGTGAAACCATTCACTTTTTTTTTTCCTTTTTTATGGGGGATTAAGAGGAAAGTCCCTGGCTTGGTTTGGGTCTGGTGTTGGGAATCCACCTCTGAAATTGAAAGAGCAGAGCAAAAGAAAACCTGGGAAATTTGCCACTAACATAAACGCAAGTGAAAGTTGGAGTGCTATGGCATGCACGCCCACCTGACACTGTCTTTCCTTCCACCGCTTCATTTCTGTTAATTGTTTAGCTTTTGCTCGGTCTTTACATTTTTATAACTCTCTTCATGTACCAGCCTTGCTCTCATTCTGCTCTCCTAGTGTGCTGTAACGGCCCACGAGAAGCGCCTTGGCTGCTGCCCACCAAAAACAACAAGCGTAACTGAATCCAGAGCCAAAGGACTGGACTGGACAGAGAGGGAGAAAATGCTGTACCCCATATGTGTGTGTGCAGAGATTGTCTGGGTTTGTAGTCCAGAATAGGCAGAAGCGGAACAATTAAACAACTGAATGGTGAGAATGTGACACTGAGATGCTGGAGTGGTTCACAGACCACACAGTTCAACACAGTCTACATTACTTTTTTGGAAAAAAAACACAAAGCCCAGGTGTCTTATCATTGCAATTGGGGTGAAATGTCTTTAAATGACACTTGATTTATCTGTCTACTTGTGTTCCACTGCAAACGTTTTTAGGCCCAAAGCCCACCGGTCTTTCCTGGTCTCCCACCGTAGTCACAGTGAAGCCAACCACTACATGCGCTTCATCATGTTTCCTGGTCTTAGCTTTAGGGAGACTTTGGTTTGTCTCATTATCTCCATCTCTCTCTGTCTTTCTTTTCATCTCTGTTAAATATTCATGATGGGTGTATAAACACCTACATCATAGAGCTAATACTCCCTGCACACATTCTGACAATGAGAGCACCACTGACACCTACTGTAGTCGATAATTATACTTTAATCTAGTATGGCAAAAAAAAAGCATGATCCCTTGGGGAACCCCCACCCCTTCCCAACAACGCAGCCAACCCCCCCACAGTCCCACAATTAGAGAGGGACAGCTCTACACTATTTATACGGTGTGTGTGGATGGTTAGAGTGACAGAGGAAAGAACAGCTGTGAAGGATGCATGGTGACATTACACAGATGTGCTGACCGTGTGCACACACTGCAGTCAAGACATGACCGAGTCCCAAATGCTATTTAATCCTTTATATTCCAGATATTTCACCGATGAAATGACGTTAATGGAAAGATGAAATCAGGAAGCTCCATTTGTCACAGGCTACATCTGTGTCTGACCTTCCCTTTACTGCGGTTTGTAGTCTCCGTGGCCCAGCTCAGCAGTTATTTCCCCACAGGCAGCAAATTTCACATTACAACATAGGTTCATATTAAAGTTATGAACAAAAAAAAATGTAAACATCACACTAGAAAATAAATAGGCTGTAACTTCAAAAAAATGTGATTTTAAACACAGCAGCTGGTTTTAGGATTTATTTAATGTTTAGTATTTCTTTGCTGGTTTTTAAAATCTTTCTCCCTCAGTAGGTGATGTGGGCTGTTTGTTTGCTTTTGATGCACTTCCTTTGACTTCATCTCCTGTGAGTCTGCAAATTAATATCCAATCCGCCGACTGAATAAAGACATCTTGTTTTATATTATTTTATTTAGATTTTTCATTAGATAATATTACAGTTACATTCATGCACTACAAGATGACATCCGCAACCTAGGGTCAAAGAAAGCAACAACAACAAAAGACACATACACAAAGAACACAAAAAAACAGGTACAAAGGAAGAAAAAAAAAGTTTCTTTTTTACTTTAAAGATGACTTATGCCATAACAATTATTTCTGGGATTTTAATTGTCAGTGTACCCGTTTTGTATTTTTTGTGCTCTTCGTGTTTTTGTCTTTTCTGTGCTTGTGTATGTGTTGTCTCTGATCCTGTCATTGTGGGGTGTCAATGTTGTTTTGTAGTGTATGAACGTAACTGTATTATCAAATGAAAAAAAAAAAGAAAAAAAACACAAATAAGTGAACTGCATGAGTCTCAGGAAAGACATCTATACAGTGAAGACAGGAACTCTCCACTGCATTCAAACCGCCCAAAGGTCCACCTGCCAATGAGAGGGGCAGGAGGCTACTAAATAATTCAGCCAATGCATTTTACCTGATGAAAAACTTACTCCCAATGAGGAAGTGGGTTCAGCTTTCCAAGCCGCTGGGCCCAGCTGAGTAGACACATTGTATGTGTCTGCATGTGGGCTGCACTCAAATACCATCTATTAATACCTCCACTACCCAACTGGAGCCACTTTACACTACCTTATGTAACCACAAGGTCACAGAAGGTAGGATGGAAGTAAACTGGTGGTTGACGAAGTGTATAGTATCCTCAAAGATGCTGGAATGCACCCCTCTGCACCTCCACACACACACACACACACACACACACACACACACACATACACATACTGCTCTCAAACAAACAGGCACACATACATACACACACACACACACACTGCAGGCATGTCATAGAGGCAGTGCAAGAGCAGCTGGGATGACCAGGTGGAGGACAGATGCCCCGCCTCTGGTTTGGCCCGTAGCCATAGCAACACAATAGGGCCGATCCAATGGTTGCAGTCTCTGGGGAGGGGTTGGGGATGAGTTTGGTTGACAGGCAGAGCTATCCAGATGATACAGCCCACCCACGTTCAACCACATTTCTGCCAAATTATGACAATTAGACGCTGTAATGGAGTTGCTGTGTGTGTCGTGGGCGCCTGGTTTCATTGAAGACTGGGCAGCAGTCATACAATTAGCGTGAGCATGTTTGGCAACCTTCAAATCAACGGGGACCGTACCAAGAAAACCAGGAAGTGGATTGTTTGCAAACTTTGCAAAGTCTTTTGTTTTAAATTCAGGTCTTCTTTCCCACAAACAGAGAAACTGTACATGCGTGATTTACGGCACATGAAACCATAATTTAAATATTGTGTCGTAATCTGACAAAAGAGTTCCCACAGGTTCCAAGTGGAAACAGATTAAAAAAAGGCCACATTAGAGAGTGAAAGACTGAGGGAGATGAAAAATAAATATGAATGACAGAAGGGGGGGGGGGGGGGTTTCAAGTTGTGTTT
>JAPTHA010000023.1:14938103-14952014 GCA_029814585.1 Gymnapogon annona | reverse complement strand
CACACACACACACACACACACACACACACACACACACACACACACACACACACACACACACACACACACACAAAAGAATGCCTGAAGTGACGTTGTTTCAGGAGATCTGATCTAATCACCTGCAACTATCAGGTTTGGACGTTCCTTCTTTTTTGACTCACTCGTCAGGTTTTTATCCAGAAAAAGAAATGTCTTCATCTACTAAGTTTCCACAGGTTTCTTTCAATGTTAAGATACAATAAATCTGAAGCAAAAATAATTCATCATCGAGGTCCTGCTCTGCTACATTCACCTCATTACCGACAGAAAATAAACGCACCGTGACACACGAGTGTGATATTCGTTTTTGTTTTTTAACTCTGAGGATTTTTTTTTTTTTACATTTTCAGCAGCTTCTCTCTGGATTTTCCTACACTAATTGAAAGTATGAATAAAGTCATCCTCAGACCTCTCCCCCACTGTTGCGTAGATCACTTTAACATCGAACTCTCACCTCTGTTTTGCTCAGAAATCTGTTGCCTCTTTTTTTTTCCCCAAACGCCCACATCCCAGCTCTCCTCCCTCCCTCTCTTCTTTTCACTTCAAGAAAAGAGTTGTTCAACCTCTCTTGTGTTCACCTCTATACCTCCGCCTTGCATTGCTCCGCTATCTTTATCTCAACTTTTCTTTTCCCCCTTTGTCTCAGCCTGCCCTAACTTAGCAACATCCCCCCCCCCTCCCCCCACCCTCACTGTCTCACTCTCCATCTCTCGCTCTCTATCCCCATGTGTGGAAATAGTTTGTATTGATCCGCACTCAAACCGTGAAGAAGGTCAGGGGTTCACTAATAAAGCTCAGGGACAAAACAGAGACACACACACATACACGTAAAAACAAACACACACACACAGACACACACACAAATACACCCAGGTATAAGGGGATACGGTGATGAACAGTCCGTGTGCTTTCCGCATATGCGTTTAATGGCAGATCTGGTCTTTAACAGTCGTTGTTACAGGAAACAGCCACCGACTCTGTGCACACATGAATGCATCGTCCTAATGACGACCCCCAGGCTACAAATTATTGTCCAGCACAAATATTAAGTCCACACAGGGAGCTGACGGGACACCAGGCCATCTATCATGGCTGTGTGGCTAACAGCTGTCCAACCCTAAACCCCACCCCCACCTCCACCCGACCCTCTCCCACCGAGGTCAACCTAAACTTACTCGCCCTCCACCCCCCTCCCCCACCTCACTGGGCCTTTTCCCACACTGCTCAGTCTGACACAGTTGTGGAAGCCATCTATGAGTCCCAGAGTCTGGAGGTTAAAGAAGCGCATGTGAATTCCTGAAGTGACTGAGGAGAAACTCTGGGAGGGGCTCAATGCCAAACACCGATAGCTTAAAGGTTAGAGAGCTGAGCAGCGGGAGATCGCAGGCTCATACCACACGATCAGGTAGAAAAATGTGGATGTGCAACGACTGTCAGTTATTTTTGTAAGTAGATCATTTACAGCTGCGAGTAGAAGTCGACAGCCTGTGACGCCTGGTAGCACAACACAAGTATGGGTTATTCTACAGCAGAATGAAGTCTAATATTTAAGTCTTGTGCTGTACTGTTCAATACTAAAAGAACACATATCAGGGCTGCACAGTGGTAAAAAGCAGGCTACCAACATGAATCATCACCCAGGGTAACAAGTCGATATACTGTATATAATCTATTTTTATATCTACTTTTAGGAAGACTGTCAGTACAATGCACAACTCACATTTTCATTTGTGCAGTTGTCAGGGCTTTAACAACCACCGTGTGACAAAACTGTTCATGTATGTTATTAATCAATAAACCATTTCAAATTTCTGCACCCCATTAGACAACATTGGAACTATAGGCTTTACAATTTCCTGAATATGATTCGAAATTGAAGATATTTGTTACTGCTAAATATATATGGCCCTAATAAAATTATTGACAGATTTTGAAAATTGTCATTTTTGATGCAAAAGAAGAACCAAAAAAAGAATCTGTCTGCAGTCATAAAAACAAAATATAAGCCCATCTATGTTTTATAACATAAGAGCCATAAGAGGGTTGCTCTGCAGTGTTTATTTATGATTATTTCATTGTTTTGCACATCCAGTACAGAAATACAAGGTTTGGTGCATTTATGAAATCATAAGACTGCAACACTGAAAACAGTTGAGACTTTAACCATCATCGTTGGGGAGAAACACTCCACAGCCATGTTTATAGGATAATAAACTATGAGCGTCTTCAAAATGACTATGTCCTTGGCACGCGTTATGGTTGATGACACGTTTTAAGATGCTTTGGTTCTGTGTGCAGGCCATGGATTTTTACTGACGGACAATATAAGAATGTTTTAAAATAATGACTCATTCAATTAGTCCTTTCCTACACGTTTAATGTGTTTTTGACAAAGCAACTGGGAACCATGGAGACAGGGTAAAGAGCCACATGGGCCCCAGGAGACTTGAGTTCCAATGCCATCCCCTGCCCCACCCCGGCTTTTTTATTTGCATAAAGGACAAGGATGTGACATCTGATCACACATGATGCATTTGGGATGCACCCCGAAGCCAGGTGTGAACAGATCCACTTGGAGTTGTCTATTTCTCAAACATGCCTGAAGACATATGGTAATGTCAGGTGTGCGCCAGTGTTTATTTATAAAGCAACATCCGCGTTCATTTTAATCTTTTTTTTTTTTTAAAAACATAAATCGTCCTTTTTTTTGGTTTGCGCTCATTATGTGAAGGCTGTTAACCGCAGCAATAGCCCCACCACTCAAAAAAAAAAAAAAAAATGATCTCATGCTTTCATCGGAGGTCAGATTTGAGGTCCCTCACACCATTGACGGAGGTTAAGGTCAGTGGTAGGCAGCTGACGTGAGGTCGCTGCTTAAGGATGACATAGCAGATACCATTAACCTAAAGGCGACCCCTCGGGCCAGGCTGCTGTCACGGGGTCAGCCAATCAGCTTATCTGCGGTGCTATTACATCATCATTGGTGACAGCTCATATATAGATCAACAGTTTCTAAAGGAATGGCTGAGTGGTGATGAATTACCACAGAACATAATTCGTATCTAAACTGTAGTAACCATGGGAACCCAGTTGACTGGCAGGACGCAAAAAGAGAAAATGAGCATCCAGGGATCCGGCACATGCTCTGAATGGATGCGTGGATGGATGAGTGATCATCAACCACGATGGCTTTAGTCATTTCAAGTCGGAGCGGAATCTATTTTTTTTCCTCCACAGTTTTCGGAAGTGATCCAGGATGAAAATCTGTGGGATTCAGCTGAGTGTTTTTTGCTCATTATGTCTGAGACAATATCCATTTAACATAATAGAGATTGTTTTCAGAAAATATGGAAATCACTGTAAAACTCATTTGCCCCATATCTCACTGTTATTTGTGTTGCCGTGTGGTACCTCGTCAGGTATAAATAAATCTTTTTTTGTTTTGTTTTGTCATTTATTTAACATTACTTCCCATCAACACACAAATATTACATGCATATTAGTGAAACGGAGATGTGCTGTTGAGTCTGATTGGCACAGATTGTGCGTGGGCCTGCGGGAATGTCCAGCTATTGATAATTATAATTATAGTGAAACGCAAGGTTTTCTTATTTCTGGGGTTTTGTTGTCATTTTTGTGTTTTTTGTCTTCTTTGTGCTCTTCATGTATTCTTTGTATTTTTTTTGTCTATTGACTCTGATTCTATCATTCCGAGTTAAGGAATGTTGTATTGTAGTGTACGAATCTACCTGTTATATTGTCTTGTGAAAAATCTAAATAAAATGGCACAATATTTTGTCTGTGATCCAAACAGATGATGATACAAGTGTACTTCACATGCACACTCACAAATGTCGGACCTGAACGCACACTGTGGCGGCCACACTCACTAGACTTCTTTTTGCTGCGCTACCTTTCAATTATGTACCACAGCACTCTACCCAACAGGATCCTACTGAACCAGTGCAAAGGTCTAATTGAAATAAATGAGATAGTCCGCCTTTGTGCCACAGGACTATTGTCAATGTGATGGACCCATGAAAGGGAGAAAAAAATCACTTTAACCAAGAAGAATAGAAAGGAAATAAGAATGAAGTTAACCAAAGAACAGAAACACGACTTGGTGCACTGAAGGTGGCAAATGGAGTGAGAGAGTGAGGTCAAAGAGGACTTGGCTGGGTGATTCCCATCACTTACTACGCCACAAAAACAGACCTGTGCACTCAAGCTAATGAAGACCTATAAAGAACAGAGTGCTGTTGTTACAAAGTATTCCACTACATCAGATGCAACACAGTCTATGGAGGCTTGTGTGTGCAGGTGTGCGTGTGTGTGTGTGTGTGCGTGTGTTTTTTTCTGTGCAAAAAGACACCTGCTGGTACAAAAATGCACGCACTGACATTTAAAGAATAAGCTTTAAATGTGCATTAATTAAAATATCTCAAGGAGGAGAAGGACACATGGTTGAGATTTTTTAAAGAGCAAACAGAATGGAGGCAGAGACAGGTGGCCAGCTGAGCGAGGCAGATGAAACACTTAAAGATAGAACAGTGTTATAAGTAGATTTGAGCCGATATGGAGATGTGGACGCTGAGGACTTAACCCATAAACACCCATGTGCTACCTATGTGACTGTTCCCAAAATGAGTTTTTCTGTCGATTTAACCTATCTTAAGCCATTTATCACCATTTATTAATATTATCACCTGTATTTCTGATTTTTTTTTCAGTATAAATCACATACTTTCTGATATTTAATTTACTGAGCCTGTGGTCATTCATAAAAGCTTGGAGTAAATTCAAAGGTTATTAAATCAGAAACACACAAAACTGAAGAAAGAGTGACTTTTCAGCGAAGATATCAAAAACTGAAGTTAAAAACAAGGATCTCCATCCACTGTCACTGATCCAGCTCCATGGGTTTTGATGGTTAATTAGACTTAGACTTCCTTTATTGTCATTGTTCAGCAGAGTCAAAGATATTTTAGAAACATTTCACTATCGGCAACCGAAACATACAAAGTACTAGTGAAAAGGCACACAAGAGGCTTTTAACGCATATCTTACTGTAAGTCAAAAATTTTCCCATGTTTATTTTAGCTATTCATGAAAACTCAGATCAAATTCAATGTTGTTATATAGAAACAGAGAAAACGGAAGAAAAAGTAACTTTTTCAGAAAAGATATCAATAATAATGGATAAAAAAAGTCTCTCCATCCACCATGATTGATACAACTCCAACTCTGCAGCCTCTGAACCCCCAAAACAGTCATATCTGATGACCATGAAAAGATGAATAACTTGTATTTTCACCAATATTTTGCATGTACTGATAGGATTAGTGGGTCAACAGTTATTAAATATCTTCAATCAGTAAATCTAATGCAACTGGGTGAATAAACTCTATTCCAAAAGCTTGCACTGTTGTGTGATGCCTTTTGATTTGGTGTGTTAAGAGAGTCCCTGTGTGAGTCATATTCTGCATAACGTATGCAGGACCATGCACAGCAGCTCAGTTAGTAAAAACCAAGCCAAGCCCAGGCTATCACCCCCAGATCACTCACTGCATCGAACCACTCTGTGTTTATGTGTGCACCAGTCGCTACTCCACAGTGAGTGACATTTCACAAATCCAGGGGCCTGGGCTAATAATGTCCGCTGTCTGAGTGAATCAAAGTATCAGGAGTTTGTGGGGAGAGTGAAAACAGGTTAAAAAAAAGAGTGAGCAGGGAAAAAGAGACAGCAGGGAAAAGAAGCTTCATACTCCTAACACTACAGCCAATAAAAGAGATTATTTTAATGAACGTAACAGGAGTCATAAAGGAATATTACCTTATTTATTCTTTTTGTGTGGATGGCTACTTTTTAAGCTCCACTCTGTGAAATGTCTGTGCAATTTCTACAATTTTCCCCATATAAAGGCTGTATAAAAAGTTCCAGTTGCCGTTTCAGGATTGCAGAATGAAATGACTAACTCTGTTACTTAAATGATCATTTATCACTATAGCTGATGTGTTCTGCATCATGTTAATATTCACATTAACAAATGAACTGTATGTAGCATGCAGTGGTTCATAAATATTCAAAAAAAAAACTGACAGCAGATACTCAGTAGCACGCAAGAAAAAAATTCATGCAGTTCACTTATTTATGTTGTTTGTTTGTTTTTGGGATTATACCTGTTTTGTGTTTTTGTGCTCTTTATGCATTTTTGTGCGTGTGTGTCTTGTCTGTTGTCTCTGATCCTGTCACAGTGGGTTGTCGTCTTGTAGTGTTTGAATGTAACTGTAATGTTGTCTTATGAAATATCTAAATAAATATTAAATAAAATATTAAAAACAAATGTACTGTATGTAGCATCCAGTGGTTCGTTCATACATAGAAAAAGCCTTCGACAGAAGACATTCCATAGCATGCAAGAAAAAACAGTAAGGGGTGATATATTAAAGTTAGACCTCACCGAGTTGATGCAGGCGAGCTCCTTGTTGAGAAGCCAGGGTAAAGAAAGCTTTCCATCTCCCTTGTAGCAGGACTGAATCCGTTCTTTGATCTTCTCCTTGATCTTCTTCAGGGTGAACAGACACAATGCTGACTCTTTGGGTGGCTTGGCCCGATTCTTCTGACCCTGAGAGAAGATTGTGAACAGGATGTCTTCATTCTCGGAGATCCCCAGTGAGTTGGCCAGCTGTCGGCCGGGTCGAGCCAAGTAGGCATCCTGAACCAGGCGGTACTCGACCCCATCTTTAGTGCAGCCTATGGGGAACTCGACGTACGAATAAAACTTGGGGTCGTCCACGCAGAGTCTGACAATTTTAGAGGTGAAGAACTGCTCTCCGCTGGCATCCGGAGATGTGAGTTGGGTGTCCAGTTGCATGGTCAGATAATAGACAAACTGCTCGCTGCTGAAGCTGTATACGTAGTAAATGTCAAAAGCGGGAAACTTTGAAAGGGTGTCTGAGGGGATCTTCAGCTGAGAGGAGACGAACTCGTCCTGATAGACGAAACTGAACATGTCCGCATTCTCCTCATTCTCCATCAACTTTCGGCTGGACAGGGTAGGGAAGTACTCAGACTTGCCATCAATTGGGGTTCCGATAAATAACTTGCTGGTGGGACTGAGAGGGGAGCTTATGATCACTCCGGACATAGTACCGGACTCGGCCACACTGGACAGGTAGTGCTCCTTGCGATGGTGGGGCTCGCCTAATTTAAAAAGGTCATCGAGACGCAGAAACTGGCAGATGCCCTGTGAGGTGCTGCCACAAGCAATGAGACGGTTCTGGGCGTAGTCTATAAGCAGGAGCTTGTTTACATTGGGGGTCTGGGCTAGATCGTGAGGGCAGGACTGGACACTGGGTGGTGGGTAGCACTTCTCATTGTCCACCACCGCACCGGTCATATGGCTCCGCAGTTTAGTCAGGTTGCTGGAGAGTTTGAAAATCCAATTGACGGCTCCCACATAGACTTCCCCTGTTTTGTTGTGGATGGCCAGATGTGTGAGCCCCCACTCAGCAGGGACGAATCGTTTGAAAGGCGGGGGTTGGCCTCCAGCGAAGGATGAGCTTGTGACAAGCAAAAGCCCCCAAAGGAGAAACAGGTTTCCCAGGCCAGGGGAAGCCGCTGGCCGAGCGAGGGGATACATAGCTGGGAAGTTTGGAGGCAAGGCTTAGGGGGATGGGAGAGGAGGAGGAGGAGGAGGAGGAGAAGCTCTAGTGCCAGTCACCCAATTCAGGATTTTATTTATTTCCTGCTCAACTGTCAAAGGAATAAGGAGGATGGTAAGAGGGACAGAGAAGGATGAAGTGTGGGGGAAACCAAACTCCTATTGATCGGCTGTCCTGTTTTCAGTGTTGCAAGACGTCATCAGGAATATCATCCACAGAGAAACGAGGTGGGAGCCCTGGAAGACAGAGAGAAGGAAAAAAAAAAATCACTGAGTGTCCGTGGATGAAACATTCTCCATTGATTATTCATCAAGCAAGCAGAGATGGCTAAAAGGCTTTGAAACTGTGTAGCTGAAATTAGAAAAAAATTCAGTTGACATTTGCCTCGGTGATAAATAAATGATATCAAATCAAATCAAGTCTGGAGGGCAAATGTGTGCCGGCATTTAATTACAGCTGAAGATAGTGGGGGAAGCATGTGCCTATTATTAAAGGCTCTGTATTGTGAGTCTTGCTGAAAATGAGTAACTGACTCACACGTGTTTGAATATTTCATAACTTCCAACGTTACCATGGCAGCTCTGGTTGGTATATCGGAGAATGCCAGTGGGCAGTGTTCCACTCCTGGTAAGCAATTTATAGCCAGGTCTGCATGAATGCATTCCTGTCAAAGGTTGACAAGCATCAACAAAGTACCACAGCAACCTGTCATTGTAATTAGGCCGACACTTCTGGCGATATTACCCTCACTTTGAGTCTTTGCGACAGCACAGTAGCTTGTTTCAACGGCTACACATTTTCTCCAAGAGTTGCAATGATATGTTACAACGGCCACAATGAATGTTACATACATAAAAATTTACTTCCTCGGAATGGTCCTGCCTGTAGAGCATAACTGCGAGAAAGACAATGTCCTTAACATATCAGACCACTACGAAGACCTGCTGGTGGGTCGATTTACTGTGAGATGTTCATGTCTATATTTGTACGTCATAAATTGTGTCTTCAACATCATCCAACCCCGGCACGTCTTGGTTCAATTGCATGTATGTAACCCAATTTCTAAAGCTATCCTAGTCCTCGAACACAAGCTACAGTAATTATGGGGGAAACAGACAAGAAACAGAAATGTGATGAGTATTTTTTTTTTCTCTGAATTAATGCTAAAATTCACTACTACTACACACTACGCATCAAACCTACCATCCAGCCCATGATAACCGGGGGTTACAGTCAACACAAAGCGATATTAAAAGCACAATTGAGGTCATTTATGATAAGAATTACAGGTAAGGGACAGGGAGGAGGAGTCAAAAATGTGTGTATTTGCTCTTCTCCGTGTCCTCCAACAAAAACACAATGATGATCGAGAGCAAGATTTCCTTGGTGTGCGGTGCTACTTGACAGGCCAATCATGTTTCTGCAATACCAGGACATTAGTTCTCCTGTAAATGCTGATTATGCAAAACAGGGCGCAAGTCTCCCAGGGACCCCACACTTCAATTTCACCTTGACTATCAAAGTGTCTGCGCAAAGGGTGTTTTACGACCACAGGAATGAGTACGGATGAGAAAAAGTACATGGAGATGAAGAGAGGTAGAAAAAAAAAGGGGGGGGAAGAGTATGGAAAAATATTACACAAAGGAAAATTAAAACAGTGCACTGACAGAAATGCTTGTTTGCGCTTCAGCTCTCAAGCGTCAAGTACAGTGTCGGTGAGTAAGAGTGTATGAATATAAAAAGAAAGGCAGTTTGGTGAATACTTAAAGCAGGAGTGACAAACTTGTGGCCCGGGGGCCAAATGCAGCCGGCCAATGGTTCCAACCTAGCTTGTGGGATGAATTTGCAAAATGTAAAAGTTACAGCTAAAGTTATTTGCAAAAATTGTAGTTTAGGTTCCAGATATAGATGTGGAAAAATATTATCATAATGACCTATAAATACAACTTCAATTATTTTTCTGTGGAAATGTAAATATTTTCATGTTATTTTCCTGTATTTACACTAAAACAAAGTATCATTTCGCAAAAACATTAATAACTAGGACAAATATAGCAACCTGAAATGTCTTTAAAGCTGTTTAATTTTATTAATATTCTACCTGTTACTAAATGTTTTGTCTACTTGTAGAGCCTCTATACATTATAATGTGAATGTATAAATTATAAATTGAGGTATAATATTGTTAATATTACACTTGTATTTCTCAAGAATTGTGAGGTTGTTAATGTTATTCACATTGGACGATTTATAGACATGAACCTTTTCATCATAAAAGGACAGTTTGGAGGTGACATTATTGATATGTAATTCTGTCATTATTTTACTGGTCCGGCACACTTCACACCAAATTTGGCTGAATTTGGTCCCTGAACTAAAATGAGTTTGACAACCCCGGCTTAAAGAATTAACCACCGGTGAAAGGAGTCAGTGAATTGCTCATCAATATTAGTCATCGCCGCTGCAAAGAAAATGTGATGAAGAGGAGAAATTGAGAGAGTGAGCTGGAGAGAAGAGAAATAGCAGCGGCGGTGCTCACGGAATAGCAAACCATTGCTCAGCTGAGACAAAGCCAGCCACGTACAGGGAGAGGTAGTGTCATCCAATTTCCTCAAATGAAAAGCCAGGGAGAAGACAAATGTATAGCAGAGAGAAGAAAAGAGAGAGGGAAAGTGGAAGATAAAAGAGAGAAAGTTTGAGGCTGAGAGAAGGGGGGGGGGGGGGCAAGAGGTTGTTCTCTCTGTTTGGTGTTAGTTACAAGGTATCTCCAGGTTTAAGGAAGTTAAATTTGAAGACCTTTTAAGGCCACTTTCATCTGTGATATAGCAAAAAATTTTGACCACACTGCAAATCGTTTTGTCCATATATTTAAATGGAACCGGAAGTGCTGAAAAAAACAAATATCAAGATGACAACTCTGTAGGCAGAACGTAGACAATTCCATTGAACCAAAATGGAGAGCAATAATTACAAATTCTTTACAAAAATTTCACTGTACAAGGTAAGAAAATATTGCAATATTTTATATTACAGTTTATGGCATTTTTAAGACCTTTGAAAGGCGGATTTAATGGATAATTGTCATTTTTAAGGAAAATTTTGGACAAACAAATGTAAGACTTTTTAATGACCCACAGACACCCAGTGGTTAAAAACCTTGCTGCTGCATTTTGAACCAATTATAGTGTACTTATACCACACTGGGTTAAGATCATGTATACTGAGTTGAGGGAGGGGGGCACCTGGGCGAGGTAACTGCAAAGAGAACAGCCCAGACTGCAGTGATTAGATACCCCACCCACACACACACCCAGCTCTCCACTCGCTGAGATTCAAATGATTCGACACGGAATGCAGCCTCTTCGACATAAGCAGCCGTAATAAAGTGACGAGCCAGCCTATAAAAAAAACTAATTTCTTGCTCAATGGTACAGCCGCACCGCACGACGAGAGCAGATGTCAATTTAAAGTGTGGCGACGCGTAGGGAGGCCGGCTGCCTCATTTTCCTTTTGTCATTTCCAAGTGAGGGAGAGATACAATGAGGCAGAGCAAAGCCAGCAAATGAGAGAAGCTGATAAAGAACAGAGAATGTTCAAAACAAAAAAAAAGAAGAAAAAAATGTCCCTGCAGTAATTCCTCTTCATTTTGGCTAGCCACAGCTTGATGTAAGAGGATGTGAATTGTACAACAAATTACATCTGTGGGCCTCTGGCTGCTTGTTATCTATCCGAATAATAAGACAATGACATCACAACTGCGACAAAAGGACAACATGGACTAATCCAGCTCCATGTTATGTTATGTTATGAGGACGCCACGCCATCGCAAATGTATCGCCTCGCAACATCAGTCACGATTCTTCAGGCTGAACATGTGCGAAATATTTAATTAAACTTGTAATATATGCTATTTTTTAATATGATTTTGTTTACATTTTTCATTAGACATTATAGTAGTTATATTCATACACTATAAGACGACATTCACAAGCCACAATGACAGGAGCAGAGATAACTGACAAAATAAAAAAGCACAAAAAAAACAAAACAGGTACAATGAAAAAAACAAAACAAACAAGTGAACCGCATGAGTCACAGAGAGATATGTTGACCTCTGACCTCCTAAGCCCTATAAGCCCTGCTCAGGTATGTAGAGCTGAACCAGTGTGGTGTGGTGGGAAATATTCCATGTAGTTTATAAGTGGTTCCATTTTTTTGTAGAACAGGGTGAATATATTCAACCCCTCCCTTCCCAAACATACCCAAAAAAAAGCACAAATATTGCTAGTTTTTACATTTCTACGCTCTCACTCTCCCCTCCTTATCTGAGCCTACAACTGTTCAAACTTCAATTTCTTATTGAGCAAATGTGAAATGGTTGGAAAAGCACTGGAATAAGATTGAGCCCCGTATCTGGCACCATCAAGGAAAAACATGTCAATCATTTTGGGCTGGAGCATGTCTGTGGTGCGTTGGGAACGGGCAGCCGCCATATCAGGGGAGAAGAAGCTGTTATCACATCAGGGAAAAGCATTAGAGGATGGCTGTAAGGGGCCGAGTTGATTGGATTTGATATCGGGATGTCCTATCAATGGGCAGAACTATGTCCCCACGGGGTGAGAAGAGGAACAAAAGGATGGAGAAAAACTGAACAAGGATACGGCAGTGTAGGAACAAGTCCTGTCTCAGGTTTTACCATGTTTTGTTTGTTCCAACATGTCGGTTATAACAAGCAATTTATTTATGGTTTTTTTTTGTCTTTGTCATCATACCAGTTTTGGTTTTTTTGTGCCCTTCACACATTTTTTTTCTATAATTTTTTTTGCCATTTCCAGTCATTGTGAGTTGTGAATGTCATCTTGTAGTGTATGAATGTAACGGAGTCAAATGAAAAATCCAAATAAAATAATATAACAGTCGGTGGGCATCATAAGGTTGTGTGCGTGTGTGTGTAGAAATTCCAGTGGCTGGTGGTGAAGTGACGATCTGCCGGTGAGTCTTGCGAGCTGAACTGGATCAGCTCTCCCTCTCTCGCCCTCTCCTCCAAAGCAGCTAAACCTGTCCGCTCAGATAATGGTCGCTGCTCAGCCCTAGAGCTGTGCTGATTTATTGCCTGTGGCATATCAATTACAGCACTCGCCACTGGAGGGGAGAAAGAGGAAAAGAAGGTGGTGAGAAAGGGATGGTGATGATGAGGAGGAGGAGGAAGGAAGGAAGGAAGGAAGAAGAGCTGCACAGACAAATTCTCTCGCCGCCGCATTGTATCACAACATGTGGTTCACAGCTGGGAGAAGAATAAAAGACAAGAAGGACGAACTGAGGATTTAGGAGGAGGAAAATAAACACGCGTTGATGGAGATGGAGGACAATGTGATACTGATGATGGTAAAAGCTCTTGAAGATGACGCAAACTAATTTATGCAGAAAGTCGATCTACTGGAACCCTAGGATAATATAGGAGATATCTGAAAGCTGTGTGCACATGCGCCTCGTATACCAACCCACAAGCCCCCCCATAGCATGTACAAACAAAGTCTGCACACGCGCACACACGAAAGGAACAGCACGATCCAGTGCATTATGTGCACGTTAATTGAAATGCACATGTACAAAAGTGAACGCGTCCCAATCATAATCTGTCCTCCGCCTTTTTCACTCAGCAGCCAGCGCACTCCAGAGATTGGACATGTGCCCGGGAGGAGAAGGAGGCAGGTGAGGCGTGGGTGAAGAATCGGAGAGGCAGTGGGAAAATGGGCTGTGGAGGAGGAGGGGTGAAACGGTTCCATCGGAGGTAATGTGGAAGAGGAGCCAAGCCCCCCGGAGCCCTAATCCTCTCCTAGGGTCTGCCTAATCTGAGCACCACGACCTGCATATGGGAAGAATGGATTACCACCCCCAACCCCCACCGACACTGTGAGGGGCACATGGACTGAAGGAGGGATGGGTGGTAGCAGCAGTCCTTGGATAGACACACAGACATAAACACACACACACACACACACACACACACACAGACTGAAGGTATGCCAGAGCGGAGGAAGTGGGTTGCACTCCGAGCTATTTTGGTGACACACACCCAGCCCTCGCTCAAGTCTTATAAACACTACAGGTAGGCAATGTGCAGACTAGACATTTGCTGCCCGGTGAGCCCATCAGTTAAACATATGTCCCAATCAGAGGTTGTGAAGTGGGTGAGAGGGTAAGGGT
>JAPTHA010000023.1:14892831-14905093 GCA_029814585.1 Gymnapogon annona | reverse complement strand
TTCTACAAGATATGGAACCATTTATAAACTACATGGAAAATTTACCAGCACACCACATTGGTTCAGCTCTATATACTGGAGCAGGGCTTGTAGGACTTAGGTCAGAGGTCAACATATGTCTCTCTATGACTCATGCAGTTCACTTATTTATGCTTTTGTCAATGTACCTGTTTTGTCTTTTTTGTACTCTTTGTGTGTGTGTTTTTTCTGTCTGTTGTCTGATCCTGTCATTGTGGGTTGTGAATGTCGTCTTGTAGTGTATGAATGTAACGAATATTGTCTAATGAAAAATCCAAAATAAAATCTTTTTTAAAAAGAAAGGAGAAGTGGGAGAGGACGAGAGCACAGATGAATGAAAGGCGCTCTGAGTGGCACACCAGCAGTACAGCACTAACCTCTTCAGCAAGACTGACACAAATGAAAACTTATGTAATAAAAACCCTCCATCTCCATCGTCTGTGATATGAAAGGCCATATTGCATTACAATGCAGTTGTGCCAAGAAAGCCTTCCATCACACGGGAGGGGAAAAGTTGAAACCCCAGTGTCTCCTGCGCTCCGTGACATCACCCCCTGCAACCGGAGTGAGCGCGGATCCTCTTTTGGGGACTTTTGAAAATTGTTGTTTTTATACCGAGTGGAGGAGCAACAACTGACACAGAGGTGAGCTACACGAGGAATGTAGTGCAGCTGGAAAGAGAACAGTAATGGGGGACATTTTTAGACTCCTAGAAATTGTGCCACAGTGAGTCTGGACACACAGTAAGTGACAGAGGATGATGATGATTTTGGTGGCGGTGGTTTCTTCTCTAGTGAGAGGAAGAGCACACAACACATTAAGTGTGAAAAAGCAGGAGACAGGAAGGGAGAACTGGAAGACAGATAAGAAAAATGGAAGGAAGGAAAAAAAAAAGAGGCGAGGAGGGAGGATGGTGGTGGGGGGTGATGAAGGTAGACGACGCACACCGCGGTGGGGTGCTGACAGGGAACGGAGAAGAGAGGGGAGGCAGGGGGGAGGAAACCCAAATTGCAGCACAGGGCTCCATGCAGGAGGAGCAGCAGGAGAGGAGGCACAAGGAAGGAGGTTAGAGAAGGAAATACCTCCAGATGAGGTTGTCACATTGGTTTAAAATGTTGAACGCTAGGAGAAACTGGAAAAAGGAGCTGGATTTGTGTGTGTGTGTGTGTGTGTGTTTTCACTACAGACAGACACTGCACACTGTGAGCTCCAGCACAGACTATATATCCCCTCGCTGCATGAAAGCAATGAATCACACAACAGTATACCCCCAAGAATACAGATACGCACCGGAAGAACTTTCACATATACAAACAATTTCAATGACCCAGTGAAGTAGCTTTTTCACTCCAGCTGAGGAAGTCCCATGTGAGTTGAAGGAAATCTGGTTAGAATTTTTTTTAAAATGCATACTTTTTTCTTATTTTGATTTTTCATTAGACAATATTACAGTTACGTTCATACACTACAAGACGACATTCACAACATGCAATGACAGGATCAGAGACAACAGACACATGAAGAGTACCAAAACACATACAGGTACAATGACAATAAGTAAATAAATAAGTTCTGGTAAATTTTCCATGTAGTTTATAAATGGTTCCATATCTTGTCGAACATCCTACTTCTTTTTTTCATCCAGTAGGTTATTTTCCCCTTCTTGATTGGAAGGGGGCGGGGTCTAATTTCCATTTTTGTATCAATACATTTCTTAAAGTGATTGAATTTCTGTCAATTACTTCACATATTTCGACAGTTTGGGTTTAGTTTGGTTCACTCTAGTAGACAGATTTCAGGGTCCAGTGGAAATGTGACCCCCTGTGTGGTTTGAATCTTTACATTTAATTACTTATTTGAACAACGTTACGCCCTAAAACCAAATATTTAGCATCGGCTTTATAGTGTGAAGTCACAATTCAATTCTCACTGGAGTGTGGCCCTTGTGCTTTATTATTCAATCTAATTAGACCTTAAATATGCTGCTCTGTGAAAAGACCGGAGGAATGCAACAGGGGGGCGAGCTGCACAAAGGCAGCTCCGGAGGGGTGCAAAGTGCACATGTCAGCTCAAATTCCAAAGTTTGGACATCACAGATTCACCCTTCACAGCAGCAGCCGGAGCGGACGGGGAGACTCTCCAAATCCATGACACTGCTGGTCTTTTGTGGTCAGATCTGTATCATAATTAGGGAAGATTGAGGCAAATTGCTTGTAATTTTCTGGCTGGGCTGCTTTCATGTAAAATGCCACGCAAGGTCATAGTTTGGCAAAAAGGGAAAAACGTCACATATTGTGACCCCGGTGGTGGCAGCGGTGGCAGTGGCCTTCGTTTAAAGAACATGAAGAGTAACCTTTAGCAGAAGCAGCTTCTCATTGAATCTCCAGAACTGTGGAACGGACCAGACAAAGACCAAGCATGACAATATTGAAAAAATTTACCAGCACACCACATTGGTTCAGCTCTATATACCCGAGTAGGGCTTGTAGGACTTAGGAGGTCAGAGATCAACATGTCTCTCTGCGACTCATGCGGTTCACTTATTTATGTTTTTTTTTTATTCATGTACCTGTTTTTGTGCTCTTCTTGTGCATTTTTCTTTTTTTGTCTGTTGTCTCTGATCCTGTCATTGTGGGTTGTGAATGTTGTCTTGTAGTGTATGAATGTAACTGTAATATTGTCTCATGAAAAATCCAATATTATATATATATATATATATGTATATAAATATATGTATATATATGTATATTAAATGTGGTGCTCACATGTAACACAATGTCTTTCGTCATTGTGTTCTGTAAACACTGCCACTCCTCGTCATGTAAAAAATAAAAAGCTTTTCTCATTCACACCAAGTTAGATGCACTTCTTTTGTTTGTTTGTGCTTGTGTGTGTGTGTTGGGGGGGGGCAGCCCATGTGTGGTTGAATGATTTGGGGTTGTGGACGGGCACCACCTCTTAAACAAACACTCATGTCACGGTTCAAATCCTCACATCATTTACATGTGAATGCTGGTCACCACACACACGCACACACACACACACATTGAACTGTCAGTGAAAAGCTGCTGCCGAGTTGAATCGAGGTAAATCATGTCACCTTTGGCCAAGAACTATAAGGTACCAACCACAATTCACATCAAGGTCCATTGTTTTACACAAGTCACTGGTAATGGATTATAAAGAAATGACATAATAGAGGTGGTTTATCGCAAAACCAGCCAAACTTAGTGCAACCCCAACACACACACACCCTTACTTAAATATTAAAAAGGAATAATGCAGTGATTCCTTCCAGATAAGCTCCAGTATGTCTCCACTCCACTCCCTCTCCTCCTTCCCCCCAAAAAAGGTGAACATTATGTCTGAGCTCGTGCACCTCTGATATGATTCATAATACTCGCGTAAAAATGGGCTCCAAATTAATTCACGCAGCGTGCCGGGTCAGGGCGAGGAAGTCTAATTTGGTTAACCGGGATTTGATTAAAAAATAGAACTGAGGAGAATCCGATAGAGCAGTGAGAGCATTTTAATAGCTGGCAGCCAATGCGCACTCAACACACCCACAGACGAGCCTCGCCACTCCATCCCTGCTCAAAGGAGGAATTCAATAGGCTGCCGAATAAATAAAGCTGAAGAATTCTCCCCCCATTCGTTAGCAGGTTTAAGGCTTTTTTTCACATCACACCAACACAATTTCTAATCATACCAAGGCTGATATGGGGATCGATTTTTTTCTTTTTTTTTTTTTTTTAAAGAAAATAAAGCAACACGACTTCCCCAGTGGGAAATCCAATCCAACTCCTCCCTTAAGTCAATTTAGGAAAGCAACGCAACACAAGGGCGCATCCATATATATATATAAATATCCAGATACATATAAAAGCAAACAAACTAATAAATACGCATAGAAACAAGTGTATAACGTGAACCCAAACAGTCTATTCCGGTGGGAGTCAGTTCCGTAGATATCTGGGTTTGTGTGTGTGTGTGTGTGTGTGTGTGTGTATAGCTGCTGCTGGTGGTGGCATTCCTCCTCTGCGGCAATGCAACAGCCAAAACGCACCCAGAGCCGGATCAGCCTGCTGTGGCCACTGCGCGTCCTCTGTCCCACTACACTTAATCCAGAAAGAGGTTTTTCTGCTTCTCCGCGAATCACTGCATTACATTTTTTTTCCAGATAAAAAAAAAGTCTGTGTACCGTAAACCCCCGTCCCCAAACGCACCACGCTACGCCAAATTCACGTTTACTTCCACCAAAACGTCAACTATTATCTCATTTCAAGCGCCGGAGAGATGGTTCCAATAACAGACTTGAAGGAGAGTTGGGTGCGTTAGTCAAGCTCGGGTCGGTGCGTAAATGTCCGCAGTTTTTAGTTTGGTGTGGATCAATCCGACCGGTGGTCACACCGGGGCGCACGGAGATACGCCAGCGTCTCCACACACACACACCGACAGACACACACCTCGGGATCTGAGTGTTAGCGCGAGCATGCCCGTGATTATTTATTATTAATTCACCGGTGTGTTTATTTGGACATTCGAGCTCCTCAAAACTCGTGGAGGAACCAGACGCAGAGAAGGAACCGGAGCAGAACACACTAACGGCAAACTCACCCCACGGAGCCAAAGCTAAGAGAAAGAGCGAAGAGGGGAATGTAACCTAAATATTTCAGCCGGTTCCACCAGTATCCGCTCTTTACGCACGAAAAAAAAAACCCACGCCGGAGTTTTCACGGTACTTACAGATTCAAGTGATCCTTAACGTGGGTATCCTCGCCATGGTTTTAAATTCCAAAACTTGGGGACATTTCCACTCTGGTCACGGAGTGGCGGTGCTTTCTCTCCGGCGGCTCCCTGCGTGTGAATGGAGAGGAGAGGGGAGGAATGCAGCTCCGGATCCAGGAGGAGGAGGGTGGAGGGAGGGAGGGTGCTGAGGCTGCTGCACTACCTCGGCGCACCGATAGAGGGCGCGCCTGTGCCTCCTGATGTGACAGAGACCGTGTCCATTACATTACACTGCACGACCGAGGCCTGGTTTTCACCTTTTTTTTTTCTTTTTTTTTTACAAAAAGTGTCGTGTTTCTTTTTTATATTTATATTTATCACACGTTATATTTTGATTTTAAAACTTACATGTACAAAAATCCACCATTATTGTAGACACTGTCTATATGTATACAGCAGGGGTGTGAAACAGGGGGCCTGCAGCCTAAAAATCAATCCACCAAAGAATCCACTCGGGCAGTGGGATGAGTTTGTGAAATGCATATATTAAGTTTGATGAGACATTAACAATCAAGGGTGTCAAAATTATGTTACTTTTGGGATTACATCTCCAGGGGGTCAGGAAAGTGGTCGTAATAAGATAATAACTCACAATAAATGAAGACTACATTACAGTCATCCATCACTGTAACGTGGTTCACTTTTCACAGTTTCGCTGTTTCACCATTCTTTAGTGCAGTTTTGCATGTTTTTTTCTTTACAGCGTATGAACGTGCATTATGTGGTCAATCCGTCTCCTCTGTGCCGTGTCTCCGGTACACTATAGAATGTGTTCATCTTGGCAAATTCACATCAATGTTTGATGGCTGGCAGTGTGACTCTCAGGTGTTGTATGTTTAAAAGTTGTCTCCACGACAAAACCCACAGTGTCAACGAAGTGTTCTGCACCGACAAAGGCAACTGTGGTTGACACAAAAGGCAGAGGAAGATGACAGCCATTGCACAAAAAGTTACTTGACTTGTGAACATGCTGAAGGAAGGTAGAAGTTACGCTCTGTCATCAGTGCACCTTCACCTGTTGTACATCAAATGAAAGCCAAACAAACTTGTTTTTCTGAATATTTAAACCATTCCGAAATGCAACATCATCAACACATGCACAAAATGTGGGTTTCCAAAAACTCAAAATGTGTCTTTTCTTACTTCTGAAGGCCGTACGCAGATCAAACAGCCACTGCTGTCAGTAAGTATCCATGGATCCCAACAAATCTGGTCTTGTTTTCTTTCAAACAGTACAGCAATTATAATCCAGTAAAGTATTTAGGTCTAAAACACACATAAGATCCAAAACGGCAGGAATATTTGTCCAATCTCATGCCAATATGGCGGCTTTTGTTTCCCATCTTCCTCAAACAAATCCTAAAGACAACAGTGACGTCACAAAAGTCTCATGACTCATATGAACTAATTCGAACGTCGTCTCGACCTAGAGTGACAGGAGTCAAAACGCTTCATGCAGACATTTATTGCAGTGGGATGGATTAGAGTCAGCACAATGTGGCTGACAGGGTAGGAGTGAAAACGTGTGATTGAATGTGTTTAACCATTCCAGAAATTAAGTGGTCATTGTTTGATAAATTAACCATTCTTCAACAAAAAATAATTAATTACTTAATCCAGTAAAGTAATTTTGAATAATATCCAATAGAAATACACTTAAAATGTAACCAAAACTTTAATAAGGTGATCGACAATAGAACTTGAAGTGTCTATTTTATTATTTTAATGTATTTATTGTGTCTTATATCTCAGCATTAATCCTCATTTATTTTGTAATTAGTGCATGATGAGTTATTTAATGTATTTTTTCCCCCAAAAATTTCCAGTGTACAGCATGAGTACCTGGAACGTGTACCTCCTTTTGAGAAAGACTGATCTAAACCATTAGCCAGACTGACTGCTGTTACATACAGGATTTATTTAAGTTTGCCTGAGTTGAGGTTATATGACACTAACATATTAGACAACATGACAAAACACCTGTCCGTTGTTTTGTTTCATTAAAGCAAAAAAAAAAAAAATCCTCTTCTTCCACATTTTGACATACAGCATAACATACGATCCTACTTCAAAGGCCTTGTGGGAGTCTCGCATTTACTGCAAAAATATTCCCACAAGTGTCTGTCTAATTTTACACAAAAATCTGTCATCAAAATGTCTAAAACACTTTTCGCTAACATAACAGAGTGCAGTCTAATTAAAGCACATTGTGGGGTATTGGGTTACTGCTCAACCCTACCTGGGGGCAGAACATCATAATACGGGCTTGAAATGTATTCACAGCCTCTGATTAAAGCTCATCAAGCTGCTAATCATAACAGTAATAAAACCATCAGTGTGGTCATCAGAAGCACATTTTAAAGACTCCCCCGACTCAAGGACAAACTAATGAGGTTACGTAACAGCACGGACAATACTAAACATGACAAGCATTAAGTGGGAAAGCTGAGCCTTTTGATCAAGGGAGGGGCAGGACAGCTGAGTGACATTAATAGAGGGGGAAAACACTGACGGACGCATATTGGCCTCAACATCGTTCACCTGCAGTTATATATCTACGGCATAAAGGAAGGTACATTGACGCTCTTCAAAACAGAAAACGCCCCCGAGACAATCCAAGACAAGTTTGGTTGCGAGCCCCACAAAACAAGGTGAGCTCCTAATTAAATGAGGAGGCCCCGGGCCCCGCTGTCACTACCTATCAGCCCACATATTCACACCAGCTAACGTACAGCGAGTGTCAGGTTCTGGATCCCCGTAAGGCCATCCAGACAAGTTGAGATTCCTACTCTTTTCTTATGACGTGTGACACCAAGACAGTGAAAGTGACTTTGGAAGCTAAATTTCAATATTCATCAAAGCAGTAAGTGAATATCAGGAGCTGAGGCAAAGTGTGTTTTGGGCAATGTTCCATTATGTCTCTGCAGCGAGGAAGCTTTTGGATAACTGAGTTATTCAAACAGGCAGCTCAGGTTACCAATTGCACTCAGGAGAGCACAGAGCCAGATCTGGCACTAACCACACCACCTGGCTCCAGGAGCTGCATGCATGTGTGTCCAAGAAGACAGGGGAGTGTGTATTGTGAGTGAGATAGTTTTTTAAAAAATATTTCTTTAAATATTTAATTTTTCATAAGTCAATATTACACTTACATTCATGCACTACAAGACGGCATTCAAACCCACAATGACAGGATCAGAGATAACAGACAAATGAAGAGCACAAAAGCACAAGCAGGTACAGTGACAAAAACAAAACACATATGAACCGCAAACAGAAATATGTTGACCTCTGACCTCCTAAGTCATACCTGCCCTATCACATCTGAACACACAGTGATGAGGGCCCAAATGCAAAAAGCATAGACAGATTCAGATTGTACAAGACCCACAGTTTATTCAAAGGTCGGGTTTATAGAGAATGTGATTATTCTCAGCAGTGACGCGCAGTCGGGGGGGGAGGGAGGCATGGCCTCACCTGTCATCATGAAAAGAAAAAAGAAATAAATGGTTTTATTTTACCAGTGATTTGTACTACACATTATTATTATTATTAATTTAACTTGTTTACTATTGTACTACACATTATTATTATTATTAATTTAACTTGTCTCATTTTAGACTAATTCTCAATCAAAATCATTTAATTTTCACATTTACAAATCAAATACTGCAAATAGACATGCAGTCAAGCAGCAGCCGGCTCAGCCTCACCTTGGATTGCGCAATCACTCTGCTGAGTGTACTGGTCTGTGCAGTGAGTCCATATCGCTGTCTCTCTGTAATGTATCTATTAATGTTCAAACACATCTGCTATATGAACCAAATTTCCATAGTTTAGCTGATTGTTTTTTTTTCCAACAACTGTGTATAACATGTTTCTCGTGCTGAGCAGCAACACTTAAACGGCTGTTAAAGGTACTGTGTGAGGAACGCAGTTCTCCTGCCTCATTGGTAGGGGGCACTGGTGACCCCAGCAGTTCAGCCACTGACAGTTAGCTAGAGTTAGCGAGTCAAGTGCAGACATCCTGTTGAGTTTTCCCTCCGCAGTCTGAACGATCTTTTATTTTAAAAAACTACCGGATCCTCCACATCTATCAGTGACTCAGTCTTGACTCGTGTCCAGATTGTTCTTCAGTCGTATATGTTTCCATATAATTTTATTTTGTTGGATTTATCCTCCACAACTTAAAGGCCGGTCCGTGAAAATATTGTCACACATTAAACCATTCGGTGGCATAAAACAGGTTTGGTCCACTGACCGTTGTAATGTTTTCAATGAAATGTGCTGTTTTTGTCTGCTACAGTTTGTATGTGTGATTAAAGCTGATGTGAGATTTTAAACGTAACCCGTTAACTGCTGCCAATCAAATAGTGAATAAGATGCTCTGTAAATTCACATGTTCATAAGCTGATTGCGATGAAGTCAGTGCCTCGCCAGCCAACAACTTAACCGCACGTCACTGATTCACAGTATACTCAATGTCTCTCATAGTCCAAAGAGGGAAATCCAGAATCTGGGGGTTTATGCACATAACCAATGTTCCCTGAGGGAGGGAAACGAGGTACGACACATCAGTATGGGGAGTGTGTCCTCGCGAGACCTACTTGAAGGACCTCTCAGCACGCCTGTCAAGGCCAATAGGACTGCAGCAGTCAGGGAAGTCTTGCGTACTTCCCTGGTTATAATAGCCACTGCGCAGCCTCATTCTTCAATCTAGTATGCACTGAACCAAACTTGTCAGCGGCGAGGAGCTGCGCTGGGTTGTACCTCGTTTCCCTCCTTCAGGGAACATTGATTATATGCATAACGACCAGTTCCCTTTTGGTCGGTACACTCAGTACAACACATCAGTATGGGGATATAGAACACCCCCCACCTAACCGCTGAACACACATCCTCCACTGAAATACCCTTAAACAATGCCCAAGATGCTGCCAGACTCCTTGTGGAATGAGCCCGCACCTTGCCAGGTAGCTCCTTTCCCTTGCTGCTGTATGCACGGGAAATAGCTTCCACAACCCAGTGGGAGAGACGTTGTTTTGACAGAGCTCTTCCCTTGACAGGGTTGGCAAAACAGACAAAGAGCTGATCTGTTAAACGGACGTCCTGTGTCCTGCTAATATAAATGCATAATGCGCATATGGGGCATAAAGCATGCAAACATTGGTCCTCTTGAGAGGCAAACAGCGGTGGGGAATAAGATGATAGTTCAAATGGCAGCGTCTTATATGATGCTAGAACCTTGGGAATGTAAGCAGGGTTAGGATGTAAGGATACCTTAGATCCATCCATAGCAAAACAGATGCAGGAAAGATGAACAAACAGAGCATGAATGTCTCCCATGCGTTTCGCAGACCACACAGCCAACAGAAACGCTGTCTTATGTGATAGCATATCGAGGTCAGCAGAATCCAACGGCTCAAAAGGCACGTCACACAGGACATACAGAACCAGGACGAGATCCCATTGTGGGACCGTGATTCTCCATGTTGGTCTCATACGAAGCATGCCTTTCATAAAACGCACAACCAAGGGATAAACGCCAGGTGATAACTTATCAAAACCAACATGATATGCTGAAATGGCGGCCAGATAAACTTTAATAGTTGAAATATAATAATAGTTGAAAGTTCCTTTTCTAAGAGTTCCTGCAGGAATATGAGAATGTTCACAACGGAGCTTTGAAAGAGAACAATGCCTCTCTTGCCGCACCACGCCTCAAACGCACGGCATTTGTGCACATACAACCCCTGGGTAGAGGCTGCTCTAGAGCTCTGAATGGTCACTATTACGTTAGGAGGCAAGCCTGAAGCCGCTAATCTTTCTCTTTCAGGGTCCAGGCCCACAGGTTCCAAAGTTCGGACCAAGGATGCCATATTTGACCCCGAGTCTGTGTCAGCAGATTCCGGCGCTTCGGTAAACTTCCTGCGGTAAGAAATACTTGCCGCAACGAGTCTGTTGCTGGAGAGTCGGAGAGCCGGAGAAGCGGGCCACGACACATCCAAATGCACAGCCGCTTGGTGACACAGCTCGAATAAGGCCGGAGTAGAGCCATCTGCTTCGAGATGGACATCCACAGCGTGGAAGCCCTGGGCCAGCTCCTCACTCTCTTCCTCACATACTGCCTCAGTGTCCTCCTCCGAGTAGGTGCCAGAAGCGGTTAATGATATCTCAAAAAAACGAAAAACTCTGGCCTCAAAGTTTTCAACAGTGGTTGTCTCGTCTATGCATTGATCGGCCTCCACTGAGGACTTGACAGATTGAGACAGAAGAGGGTCCCGGCCTGCAGCTGAGTTCCCCATCAGTTTGGACAGGAACGACAAACGTCTCTCCAGTGTTGACTACCGAAGCTGGTGACCATGCACACAGGACTCCGGGTTAGCAATTGTCGCTCTTGCATGCAACGTGCCAAGGCATACTGGGAAAACTTCGTGTTTGTCTGTCTCAGAGAGAAGGAAGCCACAGGCACTGGGGCATGGACCTCCCTCGGTGTTGCAGGATTTGCTAGCCTTGCTAGACATGTTAGCCATTTTCCTCTGGGACGCCATTTTTCTCCTTTTCGCTATAATGCTAGTTAGCTAGGCTAAACTAAGCTTTACCAAAAGGGGTTTCTTAGCTTGGCTAAACAAACCCGACATTAACAGTGCTAAACAGTTGAGAGCTACAACAAGTCAACAAGCTGAACAGGTGCTGCAGAGGAACAAACCTTGCAAGTGACCCCCGTGGTAGGGAGCACGCTCACCTCCAAAAGGATAGTTAAGTCGCTAGCAAGGGTTCCGTAAAGAAATCAGGTAAGCGAGGTGAAGTGCAAAAAGATTGAAGAATGAGGCTGCGCAGTGGCTATTATAGCCCAGGAAGTAGGCAGGACTTCCCTGACTGCTGCAGTCCTATTGGCCTTGATAGGCGTGTTGAGAGGGCAGGCAGAATAATGGTGGTGGGCAGTCAGTGTTCAGAGGTGGGTATACGAGAGGCAACGGTACAGATAAAGGGAAGACAGATACAAAATCAGGCGAGGGGTCAAACAGGTCCAAATCCTCACTCCAATCCAGCTAAGGCGCAAACAGAGGTGAGTCAAATATCAAGGGTTCCAAAAACAACAAGCAAAGGGTCAAAATCCAGGCTGTCAAACAAAGTAAATGCAGGTAAGTATCACTGGCAAAGAAAATACAAACTGGTGACAGGAAGTCAGGGGTAGGGGAGACAATGAGACACAGGTGGAACACATTGGGGCAGGGATGGATAATCACACAGGCTGGAAAGTGGGGAAACAGGAAGTAAAGACACCAGACGAGCAACAAGAGGAAATCTAACTAAAACAGGAAATGACAAGACAACGACTAACTTCTGGGAGCAGATGTGACAAGCCCTGCTCAGGAATATAGAGCTGAACCAATGTGGTGTGCTGGTAAATTTTCCATGTAGTTTATAAATGGTTCCATATCTTGTAGAACAT
>JAPTHA010000023.1:14761985-14774553 GCA_029814585.1 Gymnapogon annona | reverse complement strand
TCTGTTGTCTCTGACCCTTCCATTGTGGGTTGGGAATGTCGTCTTGTACTGTCCGTCCATCCATCCATCCATCCATCTTCCACTGCTTATCCAGGGCCAGGTCACAGGGGCAGCAGTCTAACCACGGAGCCCGGACATCCCTCTCCCAAGACACTTCCTCCAGTTCTTCCAGAGGGGCCCCAAGGTCCCAGGCCAGCCAAGAGACATAGTTCCTCCAGTATGTTCTGGGTCTGCCCCGGGACCTCCTCCCGGAGGACATGTCAGTGTTCCGAAGGGATCCGAAACAGATGCCCGAATCACTTCAGCTGACTCCTCTCAATGCGGAGGAGTAGCGGCTCTACTCCGAGCTCCTCCCTGGTGACCGAGCTCCTTACCCTATCTTTAAGGGTGCGTCCACCCACTTTGCGAAGGAAACTCATTTAGCCGCTTGTATTCAGAATCTTGTCCTTTTGGTCATGACCCATAGCTCATGACTATAGGTGAAGGTAGGAATTAAGACTGACTGGTAAATCGAGAGCCTCGCCTTTCGGCTTAGCTCCCTCTTCACCACAATAGACCAATTCAACAACCGCATCACAGCAGATGCTGCACCGATCTGCCTGTCAATCTCGCGCTTCGTTTTTGCCCCCACTCATGAACAAGACACCGAGATAATTGAACTCCTCCACTTGGGGCAAAGACCCCCCCCTCCCCCCAACTCGAAGAGGGCAAAACCACCTTTCTCCAGTCAAGAACCATGGCCTCGGATTTGGCGGTGCTGATCTTCATCCCGGCAGCGTCACACTAAGCTGCGAACCACCCCAGTGCATGCTGAAGGTCTGCAAAAAGCAGAGACAAGATCCTGAGGTCCCCAACCGGACCACCTCCAGCACCTGGCTGCGCCTAGAAATTCTTGAAGTGTATGAATGTTTAATATTGTCTAATGGAAAATCTAAAAAAATACTATTTTTTAAAATGCTGACCAACTCCCTAGCATTGACATTGACAATAACATTAACATTAGTGCAGTTGTGCTTCACTACCAACAGAGTGTGAATGTGAGACGGAATAAGGGACTAATAATGTAAAAGTAATGTAAAATGAATGTAATTGAAAAGTACTATAGAAATCTAATCCATCATTATCATTATTGTTATCATTTAGGCAGATTCAGTGTTCTGCTTGTCCTACTTTTTCGTCTTGTTCTGGTAATGTTTTGAGATTTAAAAAAAAAAATTACATCTAATACACAGACAGCACGCAAAAGAAAGGTGTATTTGACGGGATAATATTAGCTTTGCATTGCAGTATTATTGCAGCAATTAATATCTTTCAGGGGCAAAAACTATTTCACTATAACTCAGTACTTCAAGTAATTTTCTGTGACATGCCTGCTGGTTTACTGAAGTAGTGTTCACAAAGCCGGATGATTGTTGACAATATTCACCACATTTTCACTAAAATAACTCAAGTATCTTATCACCGTGATAGGGGTGTAATGTCTTTAACTGATGTCTTCATTTATTTGTCTTCATGCTGTCTACTGTTGTCCAACATATTTAGACTCAAAGCCCACCGTTCTTTCCTGGTCTCCCACCGTAGTCACAGTGAAGCCAAGTGTACATACGCTTTGTCTTACCTTAAGACTTCTGGTTGTGTCATTATCTCCATCTCTCTCTGTTTTTTCCATTTGTTAAATATTCACGATGGGTGTATAAACACCTACATCATAGAGCTAATACTTCCTGTAGAAACTCTGACAATGAGAGCACCACTGACACCTACTGTAGTGGACGTGACATTAGAATTTATTCTAGTACAGCAAAAAAGCATATTCCCCAAGGGTCACACACGCTTCCCCTGGCATTACACCACACCCCCCTGCTCTAACTGGTGAAGAGAGGATCTTCTTATTTCCCATACAACCAGAATTTCATAGAGAGCCTAAAGATTGAAGTGTGTTTCAAGGCATCCATGCAATTGTCCAACTATCCCAACACTGTGACAAAAATGATCTAACAGAAGTAAATGTTGTAATACTGCAAAAGCATTATGTGGCATGATCAGAGTCACTATTGAACTTTTCCCATATTCAAAGTTAAATGCAACCCACGGCAATATCATCCGTTTTGTCTGGCCCATGAGGGAATATCATGGGAACAGTGTTAAGTTGTATTTGTAAATGTACTAAGCGTCAGAATAGAAATATAAATAATGCCTGCATAAATTAAAAGACAAAGGCAAGTAAAGGGGAACATGGGAATAGAGAATTATGAAAAGACCTGAATTAATTACGCGTCCTTCGTCAGTGTTGGAATAATTGTTTCAATGCAAGATATAAAAGATTAAATGAATAGGTTTCGATGTCTGGTTCCCCTAAGCACTTGGGCGTTCTGTCCTTCAAAAAAAAAAACAACAACTAAAAAAAAAGAGATCTGTTGCTCATCTATTACTGTGATTACCGAGCAGTTAATTCCTATTAGTTGCTGCAAAACAAATAAAAACTACATCAGCATTTATTACGGCTTAAAGCCACTTAATCACATTATTATATAAATTAAAATGGTCTTTTAAGAGAGCTGAAGGATGTTTTTGTAAATATATATACCGTATATACACACACACACACACAAATGAATTTTCTGTTGATTGTAGTAAAATTGGTGTATGAGCATTTCATTTAAGCTGATAAGCTTCACACAATTAAAGCTGTATTTGAAGCAGAGACTTAAAGTAGCAGACGACTACTTTCTTTCTTTGACATGTTAAAAACCACAAATCAAATAATAAAGACAAAAAGCAGGAGGAACAAAGACAAAATGAACTCGAATGCCAGTTGTAGAAAATCTGTATGATTTTTCTTTTCTGTCAAGTTACCATAGCAACATTTTCTCTTGTTTAATAACCGAGTTTACATAGTGACAAGAGCCAGTAGCAGTCATGTACCGTAGGCAGCATGTGCACAATTATCAAAGTAGTATATAGCTATTTCAGACTGTTCACTGTTCAGTTGTGTGAACTTGGAGAAAATAACCTACTGGATGAAAAAAAGACGTAGGATGTTCTACAAGATATGGAGCCATTTATAAACTACACGGAAAATTTACCAGAAAACCACATTGGGTCAGCTCTATATACCAGAGCAGGACTTGTAGGACTTAGGAGGTCAGAGGTCACATATGTTGCTGTGACTCACGCCGTTCACTTATTTATGTTTTTTGTCTTTGTCATTGTACCTGTTTTGTGTTTTTTGTGCTCCTTGTGTGTCAATTTAATTTTTTGTCTTTTGTCTGTGATCCTGTCATTGTGGGTTGTGAATGTGGTCTTGTAGTGTATGAATGTAACTGTAATATTGTCAAATGAAAAATCTAAAAAAAAAAAAAAAAAAAAAGACGATTCACAGTGTGACAAAACAACAGACATGAATAAAATGTAATATTGTGAGAAGGGTATAGTGTATACCCACGATGTTTAACTGTCTTGAGAGGGCAACTGTGAATTGCAGTGTGTTGTTAGAGGAATTTTTTCAGACACAATTAGATGGAGGATGAGAAGTGTTAATAGCTAAATTTTCACCCCTCCTCTCCGTTATGGATGCCGGTGCAGTGGCTGTAGTGCAGCTGCAGGAGGCGCAGAGTTCATGCTAACAGCCTTCACACTCGGGTTTCTGCCCACATCTGCTCACTCACTGTTGGTTTGTGATCCATTGCGCTGACAGATTATTTTTAATTAGCCAAAGGTTGTAGTGAATAGTAGTACTATAACTATGAGAAGAAAATAAATCTGTCCACTTTTTTTTATCTGATTTGGATGAGTACTGACTTGAAGGGGAATGTTCTGTACACTATGCAGATATTTACAGGAGTACTCACCAAATTATGATCGTCTTTGATAGGTAGAATGCTCTAAAGGCCCTCTCCAAACACACACGCACTCCAATAAACCATGCAATAAACAATAATGGTGCAACGAAGGAAATTGGCAGTACTTACCTGATATGAGCCTCAGCTTTGGTGGCTGCCTGGTTGTACTCTTCAGCTGTCTGCTTGTAGTTTTCAAGGTTCTAAGAGCAAAGAGAAAAAAGGAGGGTTGAGAATCAAAATCCCCGAGTATTATGTCCATATGACTTTATATTTATATTTTCAGATGGCACAATTACTTAAAAAACAGGCAGAAAAAAAAATAAAGCCCAGCCCCCAAAATAAGTCCTGTGAAGTGGGGCTTAAAAACGCCACATCTACATAATATTACCTTGGTTCTGAGCATTTTTTGACAAGAGTCAAGCTTTGGTATGAGCTCTAATAAGCTGGCAATGATAAGCAAAATGCATAAAACATGCTGTGAAATGTCACATTTGTTAAATTAGCGACCTTTAAATTTTACAACGCCGTTTACGAATGTGAATATTGATGGCCCGTACTCCATACTCCACATACTCCGGGTACTCCATAACGTTTTATTCCTTGCGAGAAACAGTGGCATTTAAGCAGCAATTACTTCACAGATGGAGCCGGTGCCTAGAAGGTTGGGTCAAACACAGCACACTGCTCGTGGAGTAATCAGCGGTCACGGTGTTAACTACGTAGTGTACTGGTCAGAGCTGCTCAAAAGGAGACGCGTCGCCACCAATGAGGAAGATGTCAAAGGGGCACAATGTTTGCAGTGTTGTAGTCTCCCGCACACTTTTCACGTCTAAATAATCAAGATATATCATATTTATAAAACCGTTTATTCCTTAATATTATTCAGCTTCAACAGTGTTGCAGCAAGCAAAGCCCAGAGCGAAGCCAGGAAGTGTCTGAAGCCAAAAGCCCCCTCTTTCCTATCCGTCAGTCTTTTTATAACTCATAGTGACCAAGAGGAAGGGGGTGGTTCATGGGCCGTCCTCTTTAAGAACTTTCATTTCCTAAAAAGGACTAACAATCACAAGAATGTCTGTCTGTGTGTTCAGTCCTTGTTATAATATAAAATCATATATGTACAAAGTCAAAAACTACTACAGCAGGTTGTCGTGGAGAAGGTGTGCCTTCGAAGAATAAAATGACCGCAGGATTTCCAATGAGAACATGGCGATCATTATGACTGACACTTTAAAAAGCTTTTGCATCACAACATGACACGCGGTTTGTTAAAAATACTCTGAACACATCTCACTGCGCAGTAATCACCATTTTAAACCAATAAGCTCCATGCTTAGACTTTTACTTAATTATTCCCCGTATTCCCAAAAGATGAGGTGATGGCACAGGAAGATAATTGAAGTGACTGAGCAGGAAAGAGATGGGATCAAATCTAAACGTCCTCCACAATCCCTAGCCTTGTACTCCTCCAGCGCCCCCCAATCATCTTCAGATATCATTATTTCACACTGATCCATAGACGTGGTTCTCCTCGTCTGAATGTCTGGTGTTGGAGAATACTCAAGAAGGGTCATGAGCAGCATCGTCATAATCCTATCGACTCCTATACTGAAATAATCTGCCCATCTATATGTGCTCTTTATGGACAAGACAGAAACAAAAACATTAAGGAAATAACACAATATCTTGCCGACTGAAACTAAATCTTTTATGATGTTGTGCCATTCTTGCATGTGTTCTTTTAACCACTGATCTCCGTGGTCCCTAACCCCTGGGCAAGGGCCGGTGCACAAAGGGTGCCGCGCAGAAATAATACACAATTTGCATTATTTCTGTTTTATTTATTACTGTATTCTGCATGTTTCTAGTCTGAAGTGAAGTCTTGTTTAATTGTGAAAAATTCCCGTCATCTTTCTGACTCAGTCCTTATGCATGTCAGACGTATATGCTTCCACGACCTTCTTCTAACACTAACACATAATACATCAGTGCTAAATTAAAACCCCAAAGCTGGAAAAGTGAACAAAATGTCTTTGTTTGGTTTCTTTGGTTGTTGTTGGTGTGATGTTACTGCTAATAAAGTTACATACATAGTGGATTCACCCTGATTATTACATTTACTAAATACCACTTTTTATGTGGGTGCTATCATTTTATTCTGTTGTATTCATCCACCACAACTTAAATCCTGGTCCATAAAAATATTGTCAGACATTACACTGGTCCGTGGAGCAAAAAATGTTGTGGACTCCTGACTTACCCTAGGTAAGTTTGCGATGTACAAGCTACAACAGAGCTAGGATTTACCTTCACCATGGGGTGGCATTATAAAATTCAATAATTATTTTGTCTGCAAGTCCCTAAGTCATGCAATTCACTTGCTTACGTTGTTTTTCATTTTTTTGTTTGATGTCTCTGATCCTGTCATTGTGGGTTGTGAAAATCGTTTGTAGTGTATGAATGTAACTGTAATATTGTCTAATGAAAAATAAAAACAAAAACAGCAAAAAATGTCTGCAGGTTGGTTTACGTCTACTGTCAGTGCATCTATCCAATATGAGCGTGACACCATTTTCGTGCACTTCTGCCCCAGATGTCTGGCGTCTTCTCTGTGCCCCCTGCTCACTACAGGTGCGTTTGTTTTTCCTGCCGGGTTATGAGCACAAGCCCAGATGCAGTGTTCTTATCTCGTCTGGTTCTGTGTTGGCGGAGCAGTGGCTTCCAGTAGCTCCGTACACTGAAATGCCAGAACCTCCCTGGGTGTTTCCTGGCTGTGCTCTATTGGATTATACAGGACAGGGCTCAGGATTAGACTCCTGCTGCAACCAAATCTCCAAGTTCCCAATGTGTGGACGAGACAATAGCACACTTTTTCCATTATGTACCTGCAGAAACTGTGTCCTCTGTCTATACTTTCTATTTTCCTCCTCTTATGTGTCATAGGCTTTTTTTGGGGGGGGGCGGGGGTGGACGGACCTTGTCCATTTGGTTATTTTATATATTTTGTTTAGATATTTCATTTACATTCATACAACATTCACAACCCACAATGACAGG
The DNA here is from genome assembly GCA_029814585.1 of Gymnapogon annona. Taxonomy (NCBI): domain Eukaryota; kingdom Metazoa; phylum Chordata; class Actinopteri; order Kurtiformes; family Apogonidae; genus Gymnapogon; species Gymnapogon annona. The sequence continues at coordinate 14,767,657 of JAPTHA010000023.1, read as the reverse complement.
ATCAGAGACAACAGACAAAAAAAGGAGCACAAAAAACACAAAACGGGTACAATGAAAAAAAAAAGTGAACCACATGAGTCACAGAGAGACATATGTTGACCTCACAGCTCGAAGTCCTACAAACCCTGCTTGGGCATAAAGTGGTTCTATTTGGATCAGTTCTCTGCACTATAGCTCAGTTCTGTCTGAGTCAAAACACCGATGCCGACGTCTCACTGCATCTCTAACATTCCCACAGGGTTACGCACTGGTGTGGGTGGGTGTTATAGAACGGCTTTATTTTTCTCTTTCACTGCTCCACCACCATTGCTGCTACACTCCGTCTATTATTTGTTTGGTGGAGAGGAGATGTGAAGTTAGAAGGACTTATTTATAGACACCAGCAAGAATTGTAATGTGCTTTACCTTCAGTTTTCATCTCCAGACGTTTTCATTCTCACATGAGTATTTTCAACTTTTCATTCAGCGCTAGATCAATGGACCCCAAACGTTTTGGTGCCACGGACCGATTTAATGTCTGATAATATTTCCACGGACTGACCTTTAAGGTAAATACTTGAAAATAAAATGATACTGCCAGAATAAAAACTGGTATTTAGTAAATAAAATGAGGGTGAATCCACTGTGTATCTAACTTTATTAACAGTAACATCACACCAATAACATTACGTGAGCAACAGCCTCTCTACAACCAAAGAAACCAAACAAAGACATTTGTTTTTGTTCCTTTTTCCAACTTGAGGCTTTCAATTTAGCACTAATGTATTATGTGTTAGTGTTAGAACAGCCGTTTGAAGAAGGTAGTGGATGTGTCTATAGACAGATGCGACAAAGAGAATCCAGTAGCTTTTCAAAATAAAACATTCAGAATCTGATAATAAAAAGGAAATAATGTAAGTTATGTTTCCTTTCTGTTCAAACAGTTACAGGGTCTATAGCCCGGGGGTTGGGGACCACTGCGCTAGATTACAGGACGAGAGAAAAAAGACACGGAGACTTACTTTATGTTAAAAGGGAAGTAACTCTCACTTTTGCTGGCTCCCTGGGAGTATATGTCACAAGAAGTTAGCAAGATGTTAGCGACTTAGCCCTTTGCCTGAGGTCAAGGGCTCAGCGGCTACAACTTGAAAGTCTGTGTTTGCCTAGTGCTCGAGCCAAGATAAAAGAAGCTCCACATGGACTTAAACCCACGGGTGCCGGGTATTATGCAGGACATGGAGAGCAGGGCACCAGCGAGAAAAGCGGCAAAGTGGATGGTTTAAAGGTGAAGCCATCTTCTCAGTGGTGTATTATCCCAAAGCTATACCACTCGTAAATCTGGAGGCCCCTGGTAGCAGTTAATGTAGAACTTATCCAATGGAAGAGGATAAACAAACAAACACTTGAAGCAAAATTTCAAAGTGACGAGCCGGTGAATGACCACGTGCTTAAACTGTTACCCATCATTATCCCCACAAATAAGATTATAATGTGAATAACAATGCAGGCTCTGGTTTCTGCTTTGTCCTTTCAGCACCACAAAGGTTGTTTTGTTTTTTTTTGTTTTTTGGGAAGGGGGTGTGCTGTGTATTTTAGTAGTAATAATATAACACTTGCTGAGAGAAAATTCCTAGAAAGAAAAAGTAAATTTTTTTGTGGAACAAAGGTAAGAAAGAATGACAGGTCCTTCATAAATGTTACATCTGTTGTGTTTGGATCGGAAAATGAAAAACACTTTCATTTTGGAGATTCTGAAATGAAAATCAACCAACTATTCCGTTCATTTCCACTTTTCTCTTTGGTCTATTTTTACATTGGCTGGCGTCAATACATTTTTTTTTTTTTGTCATCCAAGTTAAAAGAAGCGAAAATAACACTAATGTAGTGTCTTCAATGTGGAGAACAGCATGCATGTAACCTTAAGTGCAGTATTGATGAGCCACCTTCGTCCATGAATCACGCATCAATAATAACCTCATTTTACACATGATTTAGGACGGTGAAGCTATTTCAGCTTTCAAAGTAAATATGGAACAGATCTAGCTCATGTTGGTAAAACAGAACTGACAAATTCAGCCCCCCCCCATGATTCTGTCACAGTCACATTCTAAAAACACTCACACCTTTGCAAAACTGAGGGCATATCCTGGAGGCAATATACAACAACACACGCATCCTTTTCTGTTGGTTGTGTCTGACAGACCTATTAAGGCCATGCACTAAAGGTCTGTTTGTATGTGTGTTTGTCTCAAACAGAATTTTGATATTAGATTTTTCCATCCACAATATGTAGTGTTGTTATGGATTGATTGGAGATAGGAACTCACTACCTGAAGGCCAATGCCTGGAAACATCCTGAATACAACCAAACAAGAGGGGAAAAAAAATAAAAATAACAATAATAATAATAAAAAATACTGGATAGCTCATTTGGTAAGGCACCGGGCTGGTGCATTGGGGATATGGGTTCAATTCCCAGGATGAGCGTCCAGTGGGTTGTGTCAGGAACCTGACACAAAAAACTCCTGCCAAATCAAATATGCGAATTGGATTCGCTGTGGCGACCCCAGAAGGGAAAAGGCCGAAAGAACTCATCATATATTTTTATTCATTTAAGGTCTGCAGGGTCACTAAATACACCACAATCTGCTGACATCATTCCAGCAGTGTTGATAAGTCAGAAGGGTTATTATTTTATTTATTTATTTGACAGAGACAGTGCAGCCAGACATAGATCCAAGTTTGTAGCTGAGGTGATGCACAGAAGTTTATAGCTAATGCTAGTTTTCAACCCCTGTCCCTGGTTGGGCCATTTTTAACACGCCATAGTAGAATACAACAAAATAAAAACAAAAAAAAGAATGTAAAAAAACAAAACATAGCTCCCATTTACAAATGGGTACAGTTTTGTTTCGTTTTTTAGACAAGCTTTGGTTAAGTGGTGAACATTTTGAAGTGGATTTTATTTCCAGTGTGAGTGAGTTACAGGGTTGGAGCTCTTTCAGGAGGAGGCTGACTGTCCCAGTGTTGTTTTGCTGAAGGGGATTTTGCAGTTCTTGTTTGAGGAGCTTCTGGTGGTCTACTGTTGTGATGTCTCTCAATACATCGACTCAGTGGCTTGGTTGTTATGTTGTTTAAACACTTAAATAATCATTTGACAAAACATAAGTCAGTGAAACTTTTGAAGCTATGTGTCTATGGTATTATGAAGGCAAATGTTATATACTTTTGACATTAAAGTTATCCAAACATAACTCTTGTACGAGTCAATCAGTGCCTAACATGCAATGTACTTCATGTGGCCCGGAGCTCAGAGTTCCAGCTGTAACTGCACATTCGTTATGGCCCTCGCCTGCATTTCCAGTGGTCTATATTATTTCCTGAACCACGAGAAGCCTGCTGATAATTCGAGTGCAGACATTCAACGATAGTCATTTGTCGAGGTAGTTAGTGACCAAAAACATGTGTAAACTAAACACATAAATATGAAATATGGGTGGGAGGCAAGAATTTCTGCTTCTCTCTTCAAGACACAGACATTGTCTGACGGTTCACTTGTTCATTTGTGTCTTTGTCATTGTACCGGTGTTGTGTTTTTTTTGTGCTCTTCGTCTGATTTTTTTTGTCTGTTGTCTCTGATCCTGCCATTGTGGGTTGTGAATGTTGTCTTGTAGTGTATGAATGCAACTGTAATATTGTATTATTTTTTAAAAATTAAAATATAAAAAAGACAGACATTGGACTGTAAACTGAGGAAGAGTTGAGGTGTGTCAGTATGGATTATATATTCAAGATACAGTGGGACAGCGACATGCGTTGTATTTGTGTGTATCAATATGTTTTGTCGGGTGACATCAAAGACCCAGAGGAGAGACCTGCGGCTCAGTCCTCGTGATACTAGAGAAGTGGCGTCACTATCGCTGGCACACACGCTCTGAGCTCTTCCCCCATCATTTGCCCCTGTGGGGACAAAAGCCCAATGTGGAGAGACAGAAAAAAGGGGGATGATAACCCTCAATGGAGGATAGCGTGGTTTTCGGGGGTGTCGGGGACACTCGTGGAGGGGATTAGTATGAGCGCCACATGTGCATAGATACAAGCAGGTGTGTGACTAAAGCAGAGTTTATACTTGAATGGCAGGGTGGAGATGATCCTTGCATGCACACTCGTCTGTTCAGCCTCCAGCAGCTGTGGATAGAGATGGGCTGATGTCAGGATTTTGAAGTGGGGGGGGGTGTTCACGCTCCACGCTTGGACGGAGGTGGATTAATTTTTTTTTCTTCTTTCCCCACAAGCAGCGGTTCACAAAGGTGGGGATGGGGGGATTAACAGAGGTGAATTTTAAACTGAGAGTTGTTTACAGAGTCACGGGGATATGTTGCCACAGGAAGACAGATATACTCTACCTGTACACTCACAAGAGATTAGCGAAGCATCTGCAAATAAACCAGGGGGGGAGGGCCGGTAGCGAGACACAAAGAGTGTCCTGGTACGACTGGAGCATGTACCAGTTTTGGGGCGTCTTTGTGTAAAGCAAACACATTTTTCAGTGCCCGCTATTGTCCAAAGAGCACTGAGTATTGTGAGAGATATCTCTGACCAAGCAGAGGATACAGGACAATCAAATCATAAACAAACAGATTCAAAAAGAGTTTTTATCCAAACAGCAATAACCACTCTCTATGCCATAAAAACAACATCTAACACGACACATATACACAATGACAGCATCATGCAATGACAGTGTGTGTTTGTTTTTATTTAATTTATTACTGTGGTGTTTGTATTATTTTCAGCTAGGCACTGATTGTGTGACAATTTCATTTTGTTGCACATGTTGCATGTTACAATGACAATAAAGACTACTCTATTCTGTTCATTTATTTATTTGCTGAGAAAAGAGTAAGTAAAGAAGTTGTGCAGGGAATAGGCCATACCTGCACAACACACATACAATAGGAATACCTCTGTGATCGCCTGTATGCAAACCTGTCACACTAATCACACACACACACGCACGCACACACATATACATATGCATATACATACACAGACACGGAGGCTGTTATCTGGTTTATGTCAGCAGCCACAGCCTTTAGACAAACACACCATGTTGTTATTGTCATTCATCCCTTTGGTAAACAAGACGTCAGAGCACGTACAAGTGTGTCTTCACATGATGCGGCACACACACACACGCCCACAATTATTAGCTCATCAGAAGAAGTTGCTGCTAAGCCACGGTGAAATTTTGATTCAAGGGAAGATCACGCACCAATTACCACTGGGTTATTCTAATCTACTTATAAGTGGCTTAAATCAGTGGTCCCCAACCTTTTCTGTGCCAAGGACCGGTTCAATGTCTGACAATATTTTCATGGACTTTTAATGGCTTTTAAGGTGCAGCGGATAAATACTACAAAATAAAACAATATGGCTAGCATAAAAACTCTTATGTAGTAAATATAATAAGGGTGAATCCACTGTGTATGTAACTTTATCAGCAGTAACATCACACCAACAACATAACATGAGTCACAGCCTCTCTACAACCAAAGGAACCAAACAAACGCTTTTGTTTTTTGGTTATTTTTCCAGCTTGGACGTTTCAATTTTGCACTAATGTATTATGTGTTAGTGTTAGAACAGCTGTTTGAAGAAGGTAGTGGATGTAGGTAACACATGTGACCGAG
>JAPTHA010000023.1:14740119-14750514 GCA_029814585.1 Gymnapogon annona | reverse complement strand
GTGTGGGCGTCCAAGTGTATGTGTGTATGTATATGTGTGTGTGTGTGTGTGTGTGTGTGTGTGTGTGTGTGTGTGTGGCACCCTACAGAGTGCTTAGCAGAGTGTGGAGGTTCTATTTCCATAGATGAAACACTTAAGAATGGAAGCGAAGGGGCTTGTTGTGACACAGATGCAGACAAACAAAACACCACAGCAGTTTGGTCTAGTTCACAGACCATAACGGACATTCGGCTATTATCCCTGGTGACCTGTAGCTGACAGCTAGACTCTAAACATTGAGGGTCTAGATCAACGAAGCTACCAAACCCAAATAATAAAAACATCTTCCTGCATTAAAACTAGCATTAGTGAGTTACTTAACAAAGGACCTGTTCACAAAAGATCTCGCATCAATAAAATTCCAGCGGAACTTTATCCATTATGTTTTACACTTCAGGACAATTCGTCCTCATTTTACATCCGAGCTCTCCACATTTCATCAATGTAGACTACAAAACCCTCTAATTGCGACTTTAGCTGCAGGGACTGACATACTTCTGCAGGTGTTAAAGTCACATTACTGGTTTATAAAGTGGAGGCATTGTAATAACAAAGCATGCTGACATCCATCAGAACTGTAAGGATAGCTTTTATTTCAAATTACTTGACATTTTGCCCCAAACATCATCATCATCATCATCATGTTTCCCTCTTCCATCACACCTGGTTCAATCAATGATCAGCTCATCACCAAGCTCTGCAGAAGCCTGAAATGGCGTCCAGCTGTGATGGAAGAGAGAAACATCTAAAACATGCAGGACACTGGCCCTCGAGGACTGGGATTGAAAACCCCTGCTCTGTATAGATGTCTGATGCCAAAGCTAGACTAGTATAAAAAAAGGGGCAATGAGAGAAAGGGTCAAGCAGTAGTTGTGGATTTACAAAACTGTACCATACATTAAAATGTAAAACTAGATTCAGGGTTTCTGGGAAGATAATGAAATAAGTAATAATGTAACTAACCTGATTGGATACAATTTGGAGATGTCTCTCTCATCCAGTGCATATTGGTACCCGACGAGCCCAACACTAAAAATAAACATAATGCTAAGTTGATTGGAATATTGCTGTTTATAGCAAGAAAGGTGATCTTGAAAACACTAGATCTCTAACAAAGTGCCTACAGTGGAAGACTGGTACAGGGAGAGATGGAAAATTCGAATGCTGGAAAAACTGACATTTGCCCTACAGGACAATATTGAAGGATTTATTCAAATTTGGCGACCGGTGATGAACTCAATGGATTCCTCTGGACTGGAATTCCGATGCAATGTCTGAGATGATCGAGAATGTCCACAAATACTTATTATATAGCAGTAGGCCTTTGGGAGGGTAGTGGGGGCGCTCTGTTTTGCTACGTGTACCTGTAAAATGTGTAAAATTGGTTAAGTACATCTCGCTGTCTGAAGTTTATAATTGTTGATTTTTATCCATTTATTGTACATTTAAGTTTTCATTTATATTGAGGGGAAAAAAGGGTCAGTTTCTATAAAATGATTGTACTGTATGGGACAATTGTATGGTTATACCGAGATCCTGCAAATAAAAAAAAAAAAAAACATATTATAACTATTTACCAGCTCTCCTTGTTAAACAAACCAATTAAAGGGATATGAGCATAGAAGAGTTTCTCTGCCTAACCTAGTCATTCAATCTTGTTTGCTGTGGTAGTACCATGAGGGTCACCAGATGCACCAGTTTGGCAACGCTTCACGCTCGATTTAGACTTGAAACCCCAGTGGTCTGACAACACGGGGAATGAGTGTATGGAAGTAAACAGACAAATGCGAGGCTGTGATAGTGTGTGTGTGTTTGCACACATGTGGCACTTAGAGGATGAGACCTTTTGGTCTCCACCTCACATGGTGAGAAACGCTTCCTTGGAAATCAATTATGTAAATACTGAATTATGCAAATGGTACTTTTGAATAAATCTATGTGTTTGGGGAGAGAAGATTTTGGTGTAGGTTTTCTACTCGGAGCTGGAGAAGCGAGTGAGAGAGCTGGAGGGATGAGGATAGAAGGATAAATGAGGATTAGGCTAGAGAATGTCACTGGCACACCATTTGTGCAGTCAAAGTCCTGATTTGGCTTTTTAATTAGCGAGGAGGAGATGGTGAGAACGAGAGAAAGACAAGAAATACAGACATGGAGGGAGAAATAATCTAATTCACTGACACGTTTTTCCTGTCATATGTCTGGGGGAATACAGAGAGAACAGTTAGTGCATTCATCATGTTTGCCAGTAATAAAGGCCAAGGGTTCAGCTGAGTGCTTTCACCCCGGCTAGTGTTTAATGGATGGTGGACTTGAATGTCCAGAAGTTGAAGGGATGAAGTGAAATACAGAACAATATCCTTTTTACTCTTACTACCTTATTTATCTATTAGTATTTCATCACATATAAGGGCTGTTTTTAATTTTTTTTCTGTGTTATATTTTTGTGCTGTGCATTTTTGCAATTTCATTCTTTAACAGCATCTGGGATGTTTTTATTGAATGACAATTAACACAATATGCACCAGCACTGACAGGCCAAAGACCTAAGTCCGCATTTCATGAACCAGCGTTACATGAATAAGAGTGTCATAGAAGAATTGATCGCTCCGGACCAACAACACCACACTAATCACTGAATGGGGTAAAAGTAGAATACAGTATTGGTACATGTATCAATATAAGAAACAACAGACCACACATCCTGCTGTCTGAAGAACAGTCATAGCTTGTAAGCCTTTTTTTGCATTTTATATTATTTTGATTTTTCATTAGAAAATACTAGTTAGTTTTACACACTGCAAGATGACATTCCCATCCCATGATGGGAGGATCAGAGACAACAGACAAAAAAAAGAAACACGAAGAGCACAAATAAACCACAAAATAGGTACAAGGACAAAAACAAAACATACGTAAGTGAACTGCATGAGTCACAGAGGAACATATGATGAACTCTGACCTTCTAAGTCCTACAAGCCCTGCTCGGGTATATAGACCTGAATCAATGTGGTGTGCTTGTAAATGTTCCATGTAGTTTATAAATGGTTCCATATCTTGTAGAACATCCTACTTATTTTTTGCATCCTTCTTGCTACCAAGTCTTTTATATAGTTTATAATTTCCACATTAGGCATTTGTTTCACAAAACATTGTTTACTCCTCCCATATAAGTTTGCGCTGTTCAATCAAGAATCATGGCTCAACCAGACCTGTACAGTGACTGATGCCGTCACTGTACCCCAAAAGGTCATAAACGTCAGTTCAAATAGACCGGCGGTAGACAGACTCACTCTGGCAAAGCTCAGAGATACGTTTCAAAATATGAACCATTAGGTAAGTCTTACATTCCTTATCAAAAAGGGGTAATAATAGATGCACCCCAAACACACAGAAAGGAAACAGTCCAAGTACAAATTCATAAGCTTCACACTCACACCTGTGCACAGATTTGCATGCAACCGTTCACGTAGATAACCCACAATGACACTAGCACAGTTAGTGTAGCTGTTTGCACATTAAACGTGTTCTCACCAGAGTCCACCATGGTTAAATCAATAAACAAGTCATCTTTAATCCATTTTCCTGTCATAGATCGTCAACAGGAGGGAAAAAACAAAATCTTGCCTGAAAAGGAGAAATTATTTTGGCCAAAAAAAAAAAAAAAAGTAAATGAGAGAGCAGACCAGAAAGGAAACAGGGGCAAGTAGTGTAAGACCAGTAGGGATAAGCAGAGAGAGGATAGAATCAATAACTGCTGGGATTGTCTTCATTCATTTCCTCCAATTGGGGATTCTACATATGCAATTTAAAATAAATTTATACAAAGCCAATGTCTAAAGTCTGAAAACAATACTGGTGAAAATGTGTCAAGGCAAAGTATCTGCATTGTAATGTGTCCATCGTATCTAGACATTAGACACCTCATTCAGCTTTCATTACACGTTCATCCAGAGCAGTACTTCTCAAATAGTGAGGTGTGGCATGCCCCCCACACCACCCCTCCCCCTAGTGATCCCCAGGAACAGGCCTTTTTTGCCGTACTAAAAATAAAGTGTAATGTCACATCCACTACAGTAGGTGTCAGGTGCTCTCAATGTCAGAGTGTACAGGGAGTATTAACTCTATGATGTAGGTGTTTATACACCCATCATGAATATTTAACAGAGATGAAAAGAAAGACAGAGAGAGAGTCAAATCAAAGTCTCCCTAAAGCTAAGACCAGGAAACATGACAAAGTTTATGTAGCGCTTGGTTCACTGTGACTACGGTCCAGGAAAAACCAGTGAGCTTTGAGTCTAAAAATGTTGGACAAGAGTGGAAGAATAGAGAACAGAAAATAATTGAGAAGCACTGACCCAGAGCAAGTGCACATCCAACAAAAATTAGTAAACAGTGAAATAATGTCATGCATGTTATAGTTGTTTGGGTCCAATGACACACATATAAACCTACTCTTATATGATTCTATCTCAGGAAAGCTGATTAAACATTTGGAACTGTAGTGGTACCTGCTACTGTATACAAATCTAATTCAGTGACATAGTGCACAGACCCAGTCAGTGCAGTGGTTTATTAGCAACTTCAGCAGCAGCTTTAGACTCACGATCTGCTGAGAGGATGTTAAATCTTTTAAGTTCAAAACATTTGACTCGTCCTTTCAATGTTGTATTGTTAACATTATACCCCTTAATGATACCAGGCATCTGGGAGCCATTACATTTCCTCTGGATATCAAATCTGGTCCACCTGTCTCATTACATAACGGCTGCTTTCTGATGGGAGACGTATTACACTCCTACACGTTTGTCCTTTGAACCGACAGGATTTGTGCATGCCGCCGCTACCGCACCCCCTCCCTCACTTACAGCTCTGCACCGATCAAAATCTCCTCATCCGGTGAGTGCTGTGCTCGTCAGCAATTACCGTTGCTGGAGACGATGGAGAACGGCCGTGTGTGAATATATGTGTATGCGTGTGTGAGAGAGCCTAGCTGCTTCAACATGCAGAAAAGATGTCAAGTCTGTGATTAAACCAGCTGATAACAACCAATTTAGCTGTGTGTGTGTGTGTGAGAGAGAGAGAATTGCAATAGTATTTAATATTGTCAGCTATAATGAGACAGAAAGTTTAGGAGATATCCATGCGTGCGCTGCTGAAGTCTGCAACAGCCGCACCCTTTCACTGGGTGAACATTCCCCTTCACCCGCTCAATGTCAACATAAACATCTAGAACTCCACCGCTGTATCTGGACTCGTTTTCACTACCATTTATTTCTCCTCTTTTCGTCTCCCCTGGATCCTGACACCGATTGTCTCCCTCTCTTTCACTCTCCCGTCCTCTGTCTTGCACTAACAAGCAGCGTTGGCTATCGAGGCGGCTGGCTGTTGGACTCAGACATCTGAATCTATTACTACACCACGCTTCAAGTCTCAGCTATTACAGCCTGCCGCTGTCCGTGGTGCTGTTTTTCACTGCCTCTGTGTTTGTGTGCCTCCGCCTGTTCTACGGAACATTTGTGGCAACGATTCTTGTCTAGTTAACATTCACAGGTGTGTTATGGGAAATGGAAGGTGCTGATATTCAGCTGTACTAAATAACTGCGCACGTCTGAAAGCATGTGTAAAATCCCAGACTATCTTAAATGCCAGTATCTCTCAAGAAAGATCCAAACTGAGCCCAACTGTGCATCATATGCGCTGGAGTTGAACAATGAATAGGTGCACTGTGTTAATAGGAAAATATCTAATTGTTTTATTGCACAGTTTGCTTGTATTGTACTGTTGGCGTGCTGTTTATCTCAACGATGATGTGCTACCATCTGCTTAAAAAAAAAGAGGAGGATTTATGGTTTTTAATTTAAATACATAGTCGCCTTGGGTCAACAAAGAGCAAATCCATCCAGAGATTATTTTGGAATTGGGTGCGTACAGCTGAACATACATATCCATCTGGTGAATTTGCAGCCCTCAAATCAGCTGAAGTGATCCAAGTTGACAGCAAAGAATGTGAAGCAGGTGAGACAGTGACACGTTTGATTGCAAACAACCCTCAGAGTCAGATAATAGGAGGAAACAATGACGAGTTTTATAACTGGGAAGGTACAAGCAATGGCAACTTAAAAATACAATCAGTGGAAGAAATCAATAAAAGTAAGGCAATTAGAGAAACACTGAAACAGCAGCACACAGATAAGAGAGAGAACCATTTGGTGATCAAAGACAAAAATCTTTTCAATCTGACGAGCCAGGGGAGGGAGGTTGTGGTTTGAGAGAACATCTTGCAACTGAAAAGATGCAAATTCTGGGTGGAAAAATAACCTCACATTTTCACCTTTGCAAATGTGATTTTCCCCAGCCTCTCTACACAGAAACACGGCATCGCAGTGAACGTGTGTGGCATTGTCTGCTGTGGACTGAGCGTTTGTCATCTCAAGTGTGACTTTAATGAATGTCGCTATTTTCACCCTGGTTTTCATCATCTTTCTTTTGGACAGTGTCAAATGCTTGGCTGTGGGTCATCCCTTACAGAAAATCCAGGCGCAAATGCGCAAGGACAACGGCGTTGAAAAGGGAACGATAAAAGATTGGAGACCAAGGAGGGTGGATTAATGCCGGGAGAACATGTTGCCAAGGAGCACATGTTGCTCTGCAGAACACACATGCGAGTGTTGCCTGTTAAATGCTTCAACAATGCCATCTAGTGGTCGCATATGAAGTTGCATCATGTTTCCAGAACCTTATTTATCCAAGGCGACCAATCAGCACCAATACCGAGTCAATAGTCAACCTAAAAAGAGACAGGATATGTCATTTTATTATAGAATTTTAGATTTTTTTCTTAAGACAATATTACAGTTACATTCATACATTACAAGATGACATTCACAACCCATAATGGCAGGATCAGAGACAACAGACAAAATAAAATAAAACACACCAACAGCCAAAGCACACAAAACAGGTACAATGACAAAAACACACATACAGAAAAATAAAAAACAAATAAATGAACTGCACGAATCACAGAGGCACAGGGTATGTCCAACTACATGGAACAAAAATTATACAACACTTCTTTGAATTCCTATTTAAAAGCCTATTTACCAATATATAATCTATCAGAACAAATGCTTTATTTTTCTACCTAACAGTCGTTGGAGGAAACCTGAGGTGTGAGAGAAGATAGATATCAGTGGCAGTCGCACCTCTTTTCACACGCCTCAGCTGACAATGTAAGACGGTTTACAGTCAGTGTTAAATGTTTCCAAAAAGAAGTATTCATTTTAACAGAAGCCTTCGCAAAAAATAAGCCTTTTCAGATTTCTGCCTCATTTTCTCTATGTGAACCACTGATTGAAAATAGCAGCTTGTGTGGCCTGTGCTTTGGCTCAGGTATTCGCACAACAGATAAAGGCATGTGGCTTTGCTTACTTTTCCTCGAGCTCTGTCTGCAGGTTTAGAATGCAAATTTTTATGGAAATATCTTTTAACAATTCTGACACACTCACTGGCCACTTCTTTGAGTACACCTGGCTGGTTCCACCTATACCGTCTAAAGTGGCCGGTAAGAGCACATGCTGCTGAAGCCCATTTGGCATGCTGTGCGTTCAGAGATGGTCTTCTGTGTCCCAGGGTTACAACAAGTGGTTATTTCAGCTACTGTCACCTTTCCATCACCTCAAACCACTCTGGACATTCTCCTCTCCTCTGGAATCAACGAGGCATTTCCACCCGGAGGACCACAGCTCTCTGTCTTTTTTCTGACAATTTTCTGTGACCTCTGGAAGTGTTTGTGTGTGAAAATATCAGCAGTTTAGAACTTTGTCCTGCTCTAACAACCACCCTACACTGACAGCCAATTAAATCCTTTCCTCCCCACTCGGACGTTTGATTTAAACTTCAGCAGGTCGCATTAAATGCACTGATGTGCTACCATGTGAATGGCCCTTTAGACATTTGCTTTAAAAATGCAGTAGAAATGACAGAAACCCTGCTGACAGTTGCCAAGAAATGTATTGCTAGAAAATGGAAATTAAATGCGTACCTTCCAATCAAGATGTGGTTAAAAGAAGTCAACAGTTGTGTGCCCCTGCAGAAAATAACCTACTGGATGCATATGGCAACCATTCTTTAACTACATGGAAAATGTACCAGTCCACATGGGCCCAGCTCTATATACCCGAGTGGAACTTGTGGGACATAGCAGGTGTGAGGTTAACATGTGTCTCTCTGTGAAGTTCGCCTATTTATGATCCCGTCTTGTTTTGTTTTGTCGTGTTGTTTTGGCTGTCGCCTCTGGCCCTGCCATTATGGGACAAGAGCGTGATCTGGTGATCTGTATGAATGTGACCAATGTATAATGTAATGCTATTGTATAATGAAAAAAATATATATACATTATATTTTCAAAAACAGAGTTGAAAAAGTGTCCCAAATAAAGTGGCCAGTGAGTGTAGGTCACATACTCAATGAATTAGTGCTTGGTACAAGAACTTTTAATATCAGAATTAGAACAGAATCAGATTTCTGGGCCAACTATTGCCATGAATCACTGCACCTGTACACATCAACAATTTCATTTTTAGCACCAGCATCTGGTTAATGTCCATTTTTTAGTGGGAGATACTTCCATGTACTGTATATGATCAGAGTAAGCAAATATTAGCCTCAGGGATGCGAGCACACTAAAATTATGATTCAGCTTTAAAAAAAATTGGCACTGGTGGTCCCATTTCCTAGTGACAGAACAACAGCAAGTGTTTAATATACATGACTACAAACAAATCAAGTGGTAGCTTACAAACGTTTACCTGAGATGCCTGCAAGCCGAGTGAAGTCTATTCTTCTCAGCCACCTAGGAAGCAGCTGAAATTCAACAGCTTAGAGTAGATGCTTATTATTGTTTGTGTGTGTGTGGGTGGGGGGGTGGAAGCCGTCCCACAGTGAATGTCTGTGCATACTAATAGTGTATTATTTGCAACGCGAATGACACCTCTGAGGTGGAGAGAGTAGTTGAGTGAAGAAAACAAACACAGGGGATCCTAATGAAAGAAAGAAGACCAGAAGACTAAGCGTTTGTCTCCTCTGTCTTCAAGGTGTAACTGTTCCAGCCTGAGTATTGTATGTTAATGGTAGTGTGAAAACACGGTAAGCAGACATGTCCAGTTGTCCCACAGAAGGTGAGACAAGAGACGCACGAGTCCCATTGATACCCTGACACTGGACCCTGAAGTCTGTCCGCTTGTGAATCAAACTAAAATTAAATTGTCAAAGTATGGGAAAAAAAACTGACAGAAATTCTGTTGACAATCACTAAGAAATGTATCGGCAGAAATTGGAAATTAGACCCCACCCCCCTTATCATAAGACGGTTGTCAACAGTTGTGTGAACCTAGAGAAAATAACCTACTGGATGAAAAAAAGAAGTAGGATGTTCTACATGATACGAAACCATTTATAAACTACATGGACTTTTTGTGCTCTTCATTTTGTTTTGGTTTCGTTTTGGGTTTTTTTTGCTGTTGTTTCTGATGCTGTCATTGTGGGTTGAGAATGTCATCTATAAATGTACCTACTAACTGTGCAACTGTGTAGAAATGTAACTGTAATATTGCCCAATGAAAAATCTAAATAAAATATTTCAAAAAAGAGCCTCATTGAGGAGCAAGGGGAGTAGATTCAGGAGGAGGGTATTTGAAGTCAATGATTAGTGAACCTGTTAAACCAGGGGACATTTGTTTCCAGTCGGAATGATTTCAATGCAACATAAAACAAGGATTTCGCCAAGAGCAAAGGTTTCAATCAAATAAACCTGAGTTGTGATGGGAAAACAACAGATCCAAGACAAAAATTCATAATCATCGCTTAGTAACGCAACAAATTTATTTTGCTCTTCTCTGCCTGCTTCAGTGAGTTTCAGCAGTACTGTCGTATCTACTTATGTGTTTGCAGCATTGGTTGGTGTTTTATGAAATACTCAGACATACTGTATTTTATCTATTCTACTGAATATCCATGGGGTCACTTCAAACCTCCTAGGACTTAGGTGTGAGGTCAACATATGTCACTCTGAGACTCATGCGGTTCACTTAATGTGTGTTTTTGGTGTCACTGTACCAGTTTTGTGCTTTTCGGGTGTTCTTTTTTGTTTGAGATTTTTGTCTATTGTCTCTGATCCTGTCATTGTGGGTTGTGAATTCTTCTTGCAGTGAATGAAAGTAATTGTAATATTGTCTTTTTTCATCCATCCATCCTCTAGGACAGGTGTCAAACTCGTGCCATGGAGGGCCGAGACCCTGCAGGTTTTCTTTCCAACCAGTCTCTCCAGCAGGTGATTTTAATGATCAACACCTTCTT
>JAPTHA010000023.1:14721100-14740019 GCA_029814585.1 Gymnapogon annona | reverse complement strand
AATCTACAATGTAAATAGTCATGAAAATAAAGAAAACGCATTGAATGAGGTGTGTCCAAACTTTTGGCCTGTACTGTGTGTGTGTGTATATATACACACACAGTCATATAGAGACCTTTGACCTCCTAAGTCCTACATGCCCTGCTCTGGTGTAAAGAGCTGAACCAATGTGGCTATTCTATACTAGTCAGTAAGATAAAGACAATGAGCATTGGTTGTAGAAAAAAAAAATATGGTTCTTTGCAGACTGAAGGGGAGGTTCAATTGAATAGGCCTCTATATGTTTCCACAAGTCAAATAATCCTGCCAGACAGAGCAATCACTTCCCAGATCATTGTGGTTTTTGACACTTGCTCGAGGGTCCTCCATTCCCATATTTGAGCAAAATTTAACCACCATTAGCTGACACATTGCAGTGTTTCAGGGCAAAATTTAAATAAAAAAATTTAACAAATCTTTGGGGGCTTTCGTTTGGAATTTTTACAACTGATTTAATATGCATACATTATATTTTAATAATAGATGACTCAAATGTAGACGAACATAGCAAGTGGATCTGCTCCAACAACGTACAGACACACACCTCAGGAATGATGTAAACAGAGTATGTACAGGTATGCACACAAACACATTCACAGCCAGAGCAGCAGTGGTGGCGCTGACACTGGAGTAAATGGCTAATTTGAGTGTTTGTGACAGGCAGCCCGAGGCGGTGTGAGGAGCAGCTCGGCTCTGACAGGTGTTCCCTCCATGCTCGACTCCTCAACCCCTCAACCCCTCACCCCAACTTTAACACTAATAGGGGACGCTATATATATGCGTTACAACAGCTATACAGCATTGGATGTGTTTCCCTATAATCTTCCTCTGGGAAATAAAGCCACTGCTAAGTGGAGTCCTTTCAGATGCACTGAGTAGCGAGAGTGAGCTGGAGTGAATCTCCCTTCAAGACTCCAGCTGGGTAGACAGTGGGGTATTCAAGGTCAATGGATAACGCGGAAGGGAGAACAAACAAAAAAAAAAAAGGGAAACTCACCTGCTAAGCAGACAGACGGTATAGCTAAAGTGCTTTTGAGTCCAACACCCACTCTTCGAATTTTCTTAAAAGCTGAAACTATGCCGAGTATAGAAATGCAGTTTATTTTTTAATCTTGGGATTCTATTCCCCTGGGTGTAGGTGTTCTTAAGTACATGTGACATTTAGACACAGGAGAAATCATGCTGGGGAACAGCAGCTGTGTGTGAGAGTTGAGCAGGGAAAAAAAAAAAAATGCGAAAGTCGAGAGGTGAGGCTGAACAATGGAGGTAGGCGAGAAAGAGGGGGAGGTGGGAATAGTGAGAAACTACAGAGGGAATCACAAACATGTAAAATGATGTGCTGTCAAAGCGTCTCTCATCGAGTGCGCACCTACTTCAAGTCTATCAACACCTGAAGGCAGGAGAAAAAAAAAAAAGACATTCATTTTGCCTTTTACGTACGGATGAAAATCTTGGTGCTTCCATGCAGATAAACACCAGGGTTCATTTGTATTTGCATATGCACATGCAAAAGCACAAAAGAATGATTTTATACTGAAAAAATATGGCGGGGAATTACAGGCAGTTATGTTTTCTTGGCAAAAGGCAAAGTTGGTGTCTAATGCCTAAAGACGGGATGATTAGAAGCGTAACACTTCATCAAAAACAAGTGTCTCTGCGCAAATACTGGGTCTTAAATTTGAAAAAACACATTTATTGTAACAGATGGCACTATTCATGTTCCAGTCCTCTCACAATGTTCAATATCAGAATTATTAGAAAAGCCTGTTGAGTGGACATTCCCGTTTGTTTCCCAACAGGCCACCTCGTTGGTTCACTGTATAATCAAGCCCTAAAAATTATGGATAAAAAACTAATTCACCACCATCTCTGTCACATCCTGACAAAATATAATCTACTGAGCCTTGAAAGTTTCAGTGACTTGTGTTTTTTCAAAATAATATACAAGTGTTTAAACAGCACCTGAGCCAGTGAGTCCATTTATTGAGAGACATCACAGCAGTAGACCACCAGAAGCTCCTCAAACCAAAACTGCAAAAACCCCTTCAACAAAACAACACAGGGACAGTCAGCCTCCTCCTGTAAGAGCTCCAACCCTGGAACTCACTGGCAAAAACAAACAAATAATAAAAATTTCAAAACAATTTTACCCATTTGTAAAGAATGAGCAATGTGTTTGTGCTCTCTTTTTTGTTTTTTAGTTATTTTGTTGTATTGCACTATGGTGTTTTAGAAAAGACCCAACCAGGGACAGGAGCTGTAAATTAGCATTAGCTATAAACTTCTATGCATCACATCAGCTGCAACTATGTCTGACTGCATTGTCCCTGTCAAATAAATAAATGAATAAATACATTTTAAAAAAGCACTATGAGTGATTTCAGTGCTCTGTTCAACTGTAGTCACTGTACATTTGGTTACCGCGTTATTATTAAGGTTTGTTGAAAGAGTTCTAAAATATTGGATACAGTTTCTGAATAAAAGGCATTTCAGTTGCAAATGTTTCATGGATGCACTCGTGACAACAGATGCACTGTCTAGTACCAAAAACATCGGCTCTACAGAACCATTGTGTGTTTGAACTGTAAATGATCTGCTTTGTAATACTGCATTCTGAAAGATTAGTGAGCCTTAATTGCGAGTTTCCTAATCACCACAGTTATGTAGATAGATGTGGTTTTACCACAACAGTTCACAAAAATGAAAAAAAAAAAAAATCAGAAAAGTAACAATGAGCTGTCCTAAAATTGTAGTGGATTAAAAAGTATAATAGTTTCCACTTAGAAGCTGATTAGTAAAGTATAAAGTTGCATTAAATGGAAGGAGTGTACCTCATACTTAAGCACAGTACTTAAATAAGATTCCAACACTGCACCAGCAAGATTCAAAATAATAGTGAGAGGTCAATCTGGAGTTAAGAATCCCCCACATAAAAAGGCACCGACAGTGTTAAATACCAAGAGAAACCAGGTCTCTTAACGTCCCGAACAGCTTGAGCAGATTTGAGTGCACTGATTCCACAAGGTTATCTAGGGGTGTGTTATATGGTCATACCATAAGAGGGCACTGTGACATCCTGCTGCAACCAAAACTACACAGACTGTCACCTTGACTCGCCCCACAGCAGTGACTTCAAAACAGAAATGACACCTTAGACTCAGTATCATCTCAGTCCATGGCAACTGAAACATCAGCTTACAGGTACACACGGAAGGCAGAGTTTTGGTGGAGTCAGTGAAACAAATTGAAATGAAAAACAAACCCTAGTTTTGACTCGTCTCCCCATAAATGTGACTCACCAGAAATTTGGCCTTTTCTTGCTCTTCATGGGCCTTTGTTTTCTCCATGATGAGGGCAGGGCTGATGTCATCCAGGCCGGTGGTCACCGCAGCTTCTCTTTCGTTCTGGGCCAATCTGGCCAACTGCTCCTGTATTATTGCCTGCTGATGTTCAAAACTGAGGTAGGAGGATGAAAGGAGAGTTAAAGGAAAGTACCACCATCTGAGAACAACAGTCAGAAACCAACTGATAGGATTACCACTAAATCTATTCATACCATGACCTGTTCAAAACACGCTACAGTAAATTCTATTCCTTAAATGAACCGAAAATATAGTATTTGTGGAAGATCACCTTTTTTTTACAGTGAGTCTTTTTTTTTCCCCCCAATAAATAATTATTTGGCCCAAGCGTGAGGCATCATGATCCATCTGTAGCTTTTAAACAGCATCAGAATTTTAGTCTGCACTAATACAAGTCATAAAATAAGACTGTGACTGATGTGTTCACTTATTTATGGGTTTTTTTGTCATTGTACCCCTTTTGTGTTTCTTATGCACTTTGTGTGTGCGTGTATTTATTGACCTGTCAACAGCACCTGTGTTAATGCAATGTTTGCGGAAAGGCTGATCCAGTGTACTGTACTGAGCATGTATAGATTAACACTCTCACTGTGAAGGCCTTTGACAAACTGAAGAGTAAACCCATTATCTTTATTTATATCATGACTTCCTGACACAACCCACTGGACGATCTTACCGGGGATCAAACCCGGTATCCCCTATGCACCAGCCCAGTGCCTTACCAACTGAGCTATCCAGCCAGGACTCACACAGTTACACTGCATCGTCTTGTAGTGTAACTCCGGGTGTAATTTTGTGCAAGTGTAATTGAATGCAACTATAATATTGTCTGATGAAAAATCAAAAATAAAATTACTGTATATCTTAAAAAAACAACTGATAGGATTACCACTAAAACTATCCATACCAAGGCATGTAAAGCATGCTACAATAAATTCTATTCCTTAAATACAGTTCCCTGAAATATTTCTATTTCAATATTACTTTAGTTTAACTCAACTGATATATTTGGTACAAGTCTGTAGCTTTAAAGCCTCCGCAGAATCTGCAACTAATTATGTACTAATACAGGACACAAGTCATGATATAAATAAAGATAATAAGTTTAATCTTCACTACGTCAAAGCCCTTCACAGTGATTGTGTTAATCTATACACCCTCATGACAGTACACTGGATCAGCCTTTGAAACAACACAGCAATACGTCTGTTAATCAAACATCGCATTAACACAGGCGCTGTTGACAGGTCAATAAATACATATGTGCCTTCAGTAAACATCTCACATTCACAACAAGTGTCAGTTACTGCAAGTATCTGTCACCTCCAGGCTATGAGCTGCCTGTCAACACCACAGACTCAACATGAATATACACTCAAAGATCAAATGGCAGCACAGTCCACCATGTACCAGCTATATACTGTAGCTTGGCGCACGATGAAATGTTTTACTATTACCAAACTATTAGAATAGAATAAAACTAGTCAGTGATGGCTCTGTTGTGCTCTCAAATGCCCACATATATGATTTAGGTAAAATGGAAACCTACTTCTTACGTATCTCCTCCTGTATTTCTGTTGAAGAATGTCCAGATACTTTCGGCCCTGTATTAAAGAAACATTCAGGTAATAAAGCCTTGTTTGAAAGAAAAAACAGAATTTATGCATTTTTGTTCTGCTTTAGGCCACACAAAAAAAAATACATTTATACACAGCAGGAGGATTTGATCACAGTTTTCAGTAGTCAGTGTAAAAGGAATGCTTGGCTGATTCCCCAGCAGCATCTCTGTGAGAAACAAAGGTCTTTCACTACACATACGTGGTTGTTCTTCAGGGGTCGATTGTTGTGGCGGCGGCGTCTTTGCAGTATTAGACCCCTGAGCGTCTCTCATCCGCTGGAGCACATCCTCTGAGAGCTACACAGGAAACGTAAACATACGTACATATAAACACACACAAGATATTTGGGATTCTTACTGATGGGGCACTATACCATCAAACTTGCTCAAGCATTTCTGAAGAAGTCACTGCTTTGTTTTTTATGCAGTTTCCTTTACTGCTCTTCTTTCCCCACATACACAAAAACACACTTGCAAGTATTTTCTCCAACATGACTTGCTCTCCATGAGGTAGAGGACTGGCTCATACCAGTCTTCTACCTCAATATTAACACATCCAGACCATTAAAGTTGTAACCATGCATTTCATTGTAACCAGGTATGGAGTAGGAGAGCACCATTTAAGGCCTCTGATGACCCCTGGGGGTCAAACATTGGAAGCTCATATGAAAAGTCAAATTAGTCCATGTTGAAACCAGAAGCCTCAGGCAGAGTGTAGTTCAAGGTATTGCATTACAGATGCCAAAACATAAAGATTGAATGCAAAATGTGTCAAATTTAGTCCTTAAATGTACAAATGTATGCAAAATGTGTTTTGCTGTGATCTAAAGGGTGTTACATGCCCAGCTGAAATTTTACACTTCAAAAACATTTGGAAATGTTAATCCCCACACCACTAAAATCACATCTAAAAAAAATAGTTAACTCAGAAAATCTGCAAGCAATTGGTCAAACTGCCAGTGCACCAAATTGGTTTAGCTCAGTATACCCGAGGAGGGCTTTTGGACTTTGGAGATCAAAGGTCAGCATATGTGTCTCAGTGACCAAAGTGGTTCACTTACACTTTTTTTGTCGTGTTTGTTGTGTTTTTTTGGCTGTTGTATCTGATCCCATCATTGCAAGTTGTCAACACAGTCTTGTAGTGTATGAATGTAACTGTAAGATTGTCTAAAGGAAAATCTAAATATGTGTATATATACACACACTACAGACCAAAAGTTTGGACACACCTTCTCATTCAATGCCTTTTCTTTATTTTCATGACTATTTACATTGTAGATTCTCAATGAAGGCATCAAAACTATGAATGAACACGTGGAGTTATGTAATTAACAAAAAAGGTGAAATAACTGAAAACACGTTTTATATTCTCGTTTCTTCCAAATAGTCACCCTTTGCTCTGATCACTTTTTTGCGCACACTGTGCATTCTCTGGATGAGCTCCAAGAGGTAGTCACCTGAAATGCTTTTCACTAATTATCAGGGTTAATTAGTGGAATTTCTTGCTTTATCAATGATGTTGGGACCATCAGTTGTGTTGTGCAGAAGTCAGATTAATACACAGCCCACAGCACTATTGGACAACTGTACACATTCACATCATGTTATTATAATTATTGATTTATTATTTTGATGCCTTCAGTGAGAATCTACAATGTAAATAGTCGTGAAAATAAAGAAAACACATTGAATGAGAAGCTGTGTCCAAACTTTTGGCCTGTACTGTATATATATTTTTTAAAAGGCTTAAATTAAATCTGCCCAAGTTTGGGACTACTGCAGTTTGCAACTTCTTAACTGTATTTGCTTGTATATGACGCTGAAAATGTCATTTCAAATGTAGTTAACGCAGCAAACACTTGCTAATGTTCATTCTGTGAGACTACCGCCTATTTTATGTAACATAACAGCTTCATAAAAACAGTCTTATTGGTATTTTACGGCGCCATACTTTAAACTTATGTACAACTGAGAGCTAATTACAAATATTGGGGGGGGGGGACCGGGTTCACGTGAGGACACGGTCAGCCTCTGAATGACATCAATGGATCATGCTGTTAAGACAAGACAAAGCGTTTAACGGGAGTCTTCGTAGTTCGGACTGTCATTGAAACACAGTTGTGACTTCGCCTTTGAAATGAACCGTTAAGACGCGCCCGGTCACATTCACCGTTTACCTTCACTCCTTCTATTACGGTGACCTTTTCGTCTTCGTCTAGTCCGAACGACACGTTTTTCGCCACGCTTCCGCTTGCACCCATTTTGACGAGCCGGTTGTTAATAGTCGATTAAAAAATAAAATAAAAGCCCTGCATAAAGTAGTGACAGGGACACATAAGAGCACGGGACAGCGGCTACAGCAGCCGCCACCGTGAGCACTGGACCAAACGAAAGGTCATTCCGCTGCCTTTAACATCACCGACGCTCATTGGCTGGATGGAATAACTCCAGCGCGATAGGGCTGATGGGAGTTGGAGTCCGAGTGAATTTTCCAAACGAACGCGATAGGCGCAGTCTTAGTAAATACTGTAAGTCTTGGTTTGGAGTTAGGACTATGGAGTTCTCTCCTATCGGTCTATCTGTCCGTCTATTCATCTGCACACATCAGTAGTGACCTTTGACCTGTTGCAATGGTTAAAAACCGAGTGCCATTTGCACTCACTGTCACGGTCATTTTATGAGAAGAGGTAAGGGTATTTTATTCTAACCTCATGGGCAAAAGTTTATCTGGGTTAATGATGTTACGCCTGGTTTTTCTGTCCAACTTAATTTTTTCCTTTGAAAAAAAGCCTCAAAATACATACAAAGATAACATATATGCCACATACTGTCGACATATACAGGGCCACTGACATTTCTCCAAACATTTGAACTATTAGTCATTTTTCTGCACCCGAAGTGTCAAAACATCATGTGGGGTAACCAAGGATTGGTAATAATTGTACTAAATTCAAACACAGTATCCGTCAGTTTTGGCTCCAATATTAATCAGTGGTATGCTATGGGTGGGTGGATACTATCTGCACACATTTTTAATCAGTTTTAGTAGTTCTAAACTAAAAATGGGTATTAAAACTGCATCACAAGGGAGACACTGGCATTGTAGAATGAATATATAAATTTGTGGATGACAAAACATGAAAATGCATACAAGCCTGTCCTTCTTAAAGAGTTTAATTACTGGTATATGTGAAAGTATTAACAATGTTAAAGAAATATATTAACTTTTAGATAGTCACCCCAGATTATTTTTAAGGCAATGTCCTATTAATTCACATTTAAAAACAGTAAAAAATCATTTTAATGTGGGTTTTTGCATAAATGCATGTTTGCAATACATACAAATGTTTGAACAATTGCTAAATACATACTTATTTTTAGTATTTAAAAATTGACATCTTGAAAAGTCTTATCAGTCTATAGATGCTATGGGCAGAATGTTGTACCATGTTTATCAAACACACAGGACTGTTGATATGTGCCACATCTTCCCATAACACAGGGTTCTTTCCTATGAGAAAGTAAAAAGCAGAGAAGTACACAAGTTAAAGGGCCCATGGTTTATTCTGTGGATGATGGAATGCCCAGTACATTGTATTAGTATGAGCTGGATATTATACAATCAATGCACTTACATAAAAAGGCAATTTACAGATTATCCACAAAATGATTTCAATATCAAACACTGTGTATCCAGAGTGTCAACCTGTGTATGGATGGAGAAACTGATGTCATACAACGGCATATAGACTGCTTTATAATTAATCTATCTAAAGGTAACACACCAGAGTTCACCAGTGCTCAGATTTAGTCATAAACTGCCAGCCAAATGTAGCATTTAGTTGCAAGTGCATTACCTCATATATATATATATAACCTCATATATATATATATATATATATATATATATATAAAATGTTATTTTATCGATATTCGGGGTGACAGGGCGTCTACAAATACTGATTGCTAAAATAGTCCTTTAATACCTTTCAAATGTAAAGTATATTCTGGGAAGAACTACATAGCGCTTTTTAGGAGCTACGTCAAGAGGCAACACAAACAAAAAGGATCTGAATCTCTATCTTGGAAAGATCCCACTTTTAAACACATAATACTTTGCTGTGTGTGTGTGTGAATTTCCTAAATGTGTCATCGGTCCATTTATACCAGAAATTTGTGATTGAAAAAACTTTGAACACACAAAAAATAAATTAGCAGCAAAATTAAAACTAAGCCCTTTCACAGCTAAATAAAGCTGAACTAAATATGTAGATATGGAATGAGGATAATTTTAGTTTGGAATACTTCAGTTTCACACATTAGCTGTGTTCATGTCACATGTGCAATAGTGCATCCAAAAAGCTTAAATGTGCTTTCATAGGAATAATTCATCTGGTCAAACAAATTAAAGCCAAAGCCCACAATAAATAAAATAGGAGACGAGCAAAAAAAAAAAACACAAGTAGAGGGAGTAACAGAGAAATGCTCTTGAGTGTCATGACTAGCCAAAGGTATACAGATGGTTTGTTAACTTTAACAAATAGACACCTAACATAGGATTTCCTTATCATCATCCAGTGACACACATTACTGTAAAACTTTCAATTATTAACTGGAGGGACAGCACCTATTTCAGAAGACAAAGTATAAGAATAAATTAGACAATCTTTGCTCCAAGACACATGACAATTTGAATATAAACTGATGAGCCAGCAAAATCATAAATCTAAACAAGGCAGAAGATTACAAAGTCAGTTGAGATGCTATTACCCCAAAGCCTCCGGTGGGAATGTACGCATTTATTTAGTTGTCACCAAAAGAATGTTCCTGTTCAAAGAACTGAGCTGAGAACTTGAAAAAGAAAATCAAACATCATTCATAAGGGTTCAGCAGCCGATGCTTGGTGCTGGAATGGCTGGAACAAATGCTGAGTCTAGCTCCCATGTTAAAGAGCCAGTGGAATAGTATCAGTGTGGAGCTCTTAGGGGCTAAATAAAGAACAGTGCTCCTAGGTGTGGAGCTACAGCAGCAGTGCACTCAGTGGCAAAAGTATTACAAAAGCAGTTGCTTAATTCACATTCCTCAAGATAACTGGTTGCATGAGTTCTCTTTGTAGGTGTCCACGCGGTAATTTCTTCTGGTCTCACAAAGCAGGACCTTTCCTTGGTGTCCAGCTGCTATGTTCTGCCTTTTTAGGCCACCGCCTTGGGTCGGCATTCGGCCTAATGACACGACAACACACCAAGTCCAAGTCCATCTGCAAAGCCAGCTCTCATCGTCCACCTCTTTTCAGTGGATTCATGCATTGACTGGTCTCCAGCGATCGGCTTCGATGCTGTTGATGCTGTGGGACCCATAGGGCCCTGAGACGACATCATCCAGGTATGCGCCGCCGTGGCCCGAGCCATCAATTTGGGTAGATGAATAGTACAGGCCCTGCTCAGGCAGCTCCTTACGGCCCAGGTTTGCAGCAACAGTTGGGGGAAGGTGGACGTCACTCTCATCTGGTTCATCCACTTGGGACTTGTAGGAGAACAGGATCTTTGGCTCTGACCTATAAGACAAGAGAATCTTCAGTAAATTTGTCAGCGGCAACAATAACTAATGAATGAGTGCAATCAATGTACATACCCAAAGAAGCCTTTGAGAAATGTGACATATATAAGTGGAGCGAAAGTGGAAAAGTAAAGGAAGGTGGTAACATCCACACAGCTGGTTCAGGAGAGACAAAAAAAGATGATATTGAGTGGAGAAAAAATACAGAGCAAACAGAACAGTACATACCAAAAGCTGGTATCTTCACCCCCTAAACACCATCAGTCTCCACCAGCACAATAAGGCATTCTCCTTTTCAGAACTCCCACAGACAAATTCATTTACAGGGACACGCTCCTAAACATCTCGTGCATGGAATAAATCTAATGTGTTTCACTACCAGTTACTCCAAATTACAAAATCTCACTCAACACACAATTTTTTTTAATGTATCTTCCAAAATTAACATATTTTCTCAGCATACCAATAACACAAATATATTTATTTAAATAGCAAGAGGAAAAATATACAGCATTATGTTGCTACAGAGAGGTTGAGGATACTGACCAGAGTCCTTCTGTAATTCCAGCACACAGCAGAGCACTGCCAATGCCCTGCACGAAATTCAGCAGTGACAGAATGGCAGCGTACACATAGAAGCTTCTCTTGGCTGGAATGAATGAATGAATGAATTATTATCATCACTGGATGAGCGATGAATGTTGCCCTAATTTTACATTACAGCAAAATGACAATTTTTGACTTACATGGTAAAGATACCCTCTCCCTCACTGGAGTTTTCGGTAAGATCACGATGAAAGAGTACACCTATTAAAACAAAATCCATTAACCACAAAACATTTAGTTTGAGAAGCGAGTAGTATTGTTTTCGTCACAGTGCTTTGCATAACTACTGACCAGGAAGAAGAAGCAGGAGCTGACCAACCAGAAATGCCGTCCTCCATGGCCATAGATGTTAAAATCCTCAGCAGAGAGGTGTCTATCTGGATACAGGATCTCTAGTGTGCCCTAGAATAAATTGATTTACCTAGTGACTTTCTTTCAAGAACATGCTCCTGACACAATATATTTACAAACTGCATACCTTTAATGGGATTTAACAGCAGCAGCTCCTTACAGCAGCTCTTTCTGAAATTTCCCGGAGTGTGACAAATAAAGGTATATCTAATACATCTAACAGCAGTCCCCAACCTTTTCTGTGCCACGGACCAGTTTATTGTCTGACAATATTTTCACAGACTGGACTTTTACGTTGTGGTGGATGAATACAACAAAATAAGACGATACAACATAAAACACTGGTATTTTGTAAATATTATAATAAGGGTGAATCCACTATGTAATTTTATTCACAACATAACATGAGTAACTGCCTCTCTTTTATCTTAAGCAAAGAAACATTTGTTGTTTGATCATTTTTCCAGCTTGGGGGTTTCAATTTAGCACCAATGTATTACGTGTTAGCGTTAGAACAACTGTTTGAAGAATGTAGTGTATGTAACTAAGCAAGTGATTGAGGCAGCATCTTGATATGTGTTAAGACTGAGTCATTGACGGATGAGGCATAGAGAATCCGGTAGTTTTTCAAAATAAAACATTGTTCGGACACTGAAATAATGTAAGTTATGTATCATTTCTGTGCAGCCCGGTACCAACTGACACACGGACCGGTAGTTGGAGACCACTGGTATAGTAGATATTCCATTACCTGTGTGATGGAATAGCCCAGAGCCAGCACTGCAGTGATTGCCAACACACGCTTTATACTGGATTTGCTTTCAAGGTGACCTGTTAAAATGAATGAGGAAACAGGCTTAACAAGCCAAGATAAACTGAACATATGAAAGAACACGTGTCGTAGGAAAAGAAAACACAAACACCGTCATATATAATAAAAGGGAACTGAAACTAACCAAATGCCAGTCCCAGGATGATAACGCTGAGCTCGATCGTCAGCAAGAAGAAGCGTGTGATTTCCCAGAGTACCTACATCCACAACAAACAAAATGATCCACTGTGAAGAGTAGACGCTTTACATTTTCCCCCATGCTGACCTGGAACAACTGATCTCTGCTGATTATGTCACAGTAAAGAGCCGTGAACAGAAAGTTCAACACTGAACTCCATAGGGATCTGTCTGGTATGTTTGGAATGTCAGCCCTGTTTTCCCTTTTTAGACATTAAATCCCTGCAGAGTCTTACTGCAGCATATCAGGACTCTTAATAAAAAATAAGGTATCTGTGACAGGATACAGCAGCAACTTAAGACAACAAGGTACAATATTGATTGTGCTGAGCTTCAATCAGCCATGTGATAGCTATAAATAAAAATATCCCTAACTGTTGTATGCTAGACCGTTACACATGAAAACATTAAAAATATTTTACAATAAGTAAAAGGGCTTAACTTACTAGATAAAAATTTTCAACACACACAATTCCCAAATCTTCCTTTTGCTTCCTGTCCTTTCTCACCTTGTCAATGATGGTTGCAGCACTGGACGCACTCACAGTCATGGACACTATAGCCCGGGTAATTCCAACCGCCGCTACAACAAACACCTACAAAGTACACAACATGCCAGACTGAAGAAAACATTGTGTATACAAAATATAATTATTTCCTTGAATAGAATGAGGAGAAAAATAACTCCAACAATGGAGAATTGTGTAAGAGATTCCTTATCGGCAATGCTTGTCATTGCTTCTTTAGTGACTGTCTTTCATTAGTTTAACACAACTCCACAGCAAAAAATCCAATACATAGTAAACAAATGGTGAACAGCTGCCACAAAGAACGAAGAGATCACAAACACACACAGAAACAATTAGCAAACAGTTGGGTTTGTCTAGACTTAAAATAAAACACAGTAGAGCAACAAATGCAATTTAGCACTTAGGAAATCTGCACTGTTCTGGTGTTATTTCAGAAAGTACTATGACAAGTCATACTGACAATTACGTTCCAGAGAGTATACAACATATGGAGAATTACAATATAAGTCAATAAGCACTGGAAGGTTAAGTTTAAGGCAAATCCATTGGATGTTAATTATTGCTGATTCTTTAATTTGCATCATACCAGCAAGTAAAAGGTGATGAAGATGGGGCTGGAGGTGACTCGAATCTTTGCCCTTGCTGAAGGCAGCTTCCACATAAGGAATATGAAGAATGCCACATTAGGCACTAACAGCAACATGTCCCAAAACCGCACCCTACGACAGAAAGATGAATGTTAAAAAGGATAAGGCAGTTTGTGGAAAAGCTTCATATTGTTCTCAGTGGAGACAACATATTTACAGATATGATAGCGGTGTGCTGCAGCTACGGTATATCTCTAGCACTGTCCAAGATAAGAGCCAAAGCGCTACTTTTTAGACACTTAATCTGTTTCTTTAAGAATGTCTTGTGCAATGTGGAATGGATTACCTGGAATCCCCAATGTCTTCATACAGAACTTGTAGACATTTATGAGGTTTGGTGATGTTGGCTTCGGTGTCAGGTTGCCATGTTGGGTATGCTGATGTGTTTTCCAGTGATGTGGGTGAAATACTGCCATTGTACTGAGAAAACCTAACCACAGCCGTCACTGTGGCTAGCATGGTGTCGGAGCCTAAGAATAAAAGTCACATTTTAACTCAAACACAAACAACTGGTATGTTCGGTTGACGTCACGCTTCTATTGAAAACACTAAGCTGATAGATAGATGTCTTGTGAGACTATATGTTTAGTTGTCAAACGCCTCTCTTATTTAAGACGATATTTACGTAACCAGGTTAGCAAGTCAAATTAGCCATGTGTGGTGTGAAGGTTCAGGTTTCGGACGATCAGACTAATCTGGCTAATCATGTTAACATTTACCTGAGCTTATTTAGCAGTTAGGGGAACGTCAAAATAGACAGCTGAAGCTGACTAGACAGAACACAAATAACAACTAGCAAGTCTTTCTCAAGTAGAATAAACAAAGAAATAGTATTGCGACCAAAAATATGAGCATGTTCACACTGTAACGCCATAATACTTTCGGTATGCTAACATTAGCTAACGGTGCTATCACCGCTAGCTGGCTGTGATGAGAGGGCTTACTAAATAACGCATTTACAATGAGCTCCTGTTACGAGAAAAAAAAATAATAACTTGTGGTCACTAATGGTACACATTTGTTTCTGCTTATCAGTGGCCACTGCTGGTACTAAAGCAGACAGACTCACGTTAGCATCAAAACAAACGTGATACTACAGTGCAAGTGCAATGACACCGTCCAAACATGAAACATTCCAGAAGGTGAAAATCAACGTCTTACCTTTTCGGAGGAGTAGAGTTCAATGGCAAAGATGTTGTAGAATGTTCCAAGAAAACAATGCTCAAAACGGCTTCCGTAAACGACCAAAAAATTGATCACTACTACAGGTCATGGCTGTGGTAGACAGTTTCGTTGGAGAAATTTCCCCAGCGGTCAGCTGACGCTCTCGCTAAACAACCGGAGCAAGTCTCGCGAGATTTACCCCACCCCCACCAGGCAGTGGTGTCGGCCGACGTGGTTTATTGATTAGAATAAACACGCAGAGGGAAACACAAGAGTTTTTATTTAATAGGCGGGCTCCAGAAAAAAACACAACACAAGCGTTATTCTACAATATGCATGAATTCTGCACTTGTATTCAAATCTGGAGTGTATAATCCTTCAGTCACAACAACTTTTTCACACATTAGCGCTGCAGTTAAAAGCACGGTGTATCATGGACATTGCGATCCGGTATTCCATTGCACTAATGATATTTTATGGTTCTGAAGACTTTGTCACACAAGTTGAACCAGAGCACAAGGTATGAAGTAACTAAGATTTCAGGACAGGAACAGTGCAATTCAGTTAAAGCACATACAAGTTTTTTTTTTTTTTAAATATGCATTCAACATTTCTATCAGTATAGAAACTGGTTTACAATTTCCTACATTTTAAAAGTCTGTGCATTTGCTTTTTTCTGCGTAATAGAGATGTTTTTACTCAAGACAATATGGTGACACGTCCCTTGGGGTGCCCTGACATCATCCTGTAAGCCAGGTGCACAGGTTCAGACAGGTTAGCCTTAAAGGTATACACATGGGTCTTCCCACTTGTGGGGCTGATGTTGTAGAAACTGAGCCTGTGGGTCTTGAAACTCAATCTGATCTCTAGCCTACAAGACACTGTGGTCCTCTTTAGTGGCAAATTGTGACTCCGCTCAAAGGCTGTCAGCTGGTTGTTAAACCACATCAAACACCATGAGCTCTGGCTGCTTTCCAAGGCAGAGGGTAGACCGCTACGGGCGAGCTTCCCACTGTAGCACACACCAATTATCCACGGAGAGCCATCAAGTTCCACCTCCCAGCAATGATCACCTTCAGAGAAGCTCTGCGAACTGAGGACTTGGAAAAAGGTGGTGAATCTCTGAGGAGACGATGGGTAGGGCTGCTTGGAAGTACTAAAGGTCACCGTCTTCAAATCTTCTGATAGGATGAGGTTGGGGTGAGCCGTTTCAGGGTCAAAGGTCACCTCTGAAGGATTAAGGGTGTTACGGAGGGAGCGCTGAATCTCTCCAAATTGATTCCTCAGTTCAGCGTTTAGTTCCTCCAGCCTGGGGCAAGCTCGCGCAGGGTTAACTTTCGATTCAACAGGGTCTTCCCCTTCTCCAGTCGACATAGACAAACACTTCACTATGATTGGCTCTAAACTCTGAAGCTCATCTGTAAACGCAGCCCCGTCTTCTTCAGTCAGCAGGGATTCTGCTCGGAGCATGACCTGTCTCAGCCGTCTGGTCCGCTCAGAGGCTTGACTCACTCGACTCTGTACACTCGCCTCACCCGGTGCCAGCTCGTCTTCAATCAGCTTTGACAATTGCAAAGTGTAATTCTGTGAAAACTCCTTTATCTGCTCCACCAGTTTGCCCGCTTTTGCTCTAAGCTGAGCATTAGCAGTCCTCACATCCAGCTCACATTCCTGCTCTTTCTTCAACACACTCTCCGCCATCTCCAGTCTGAGGGTCAACTCGGTGATTTGAGATGCCAGTCTAAATTTAGGCTCATCCATTTCCGTCTTGGTTTTTCCATAGCCTTTTCCATCAGCTGTAGAACGGGGATCGGCCACTGATGCCGTCTCCTTTTGAGGGCCATCCATCTCCTCGCTCCCTCCATCTGATGCTACAGCCTGGTCCTGTCTGGTGTTCTCATCTGTGATAGAGCCGCCGACATTGTTGACTGAGGCCTGACTTCTATCAGAAACATTTTCTCTGGTCTTAACATCTTTGGCTCTTAAGGCTTTGTATTTCTCAACAATGCTGGTCATTTTCAGGTTTCTCACCAGTGCTCCAGCTTCCTGGTATTCCACCTTGCATTCTGGGCAGCTGTGTTGGTCAAGACCTTCTCCCATGGTCTGAAGACATTCAAAGCAGTAGATATGACCACAGGGAAGAGAGACTGGTTCAGAGAAGAGCTCCAAGCAAATGGGGCATGTGAGCTCCAAAGCTAGGGCCTGGTTTTTCTTTACAAAGCTTGTGGCACCTTCACTCAGAGACATGACAACCTGAAAACGAAAAAAAAAAATACGGCACACAGTGACTTCAGGAATATATAAAGTAATGCATCCTTGGAAAAACTAACCTGTGTTTTCCTGTTTGTGGGGGAATTTTTTAAAGACTGCAAAGGAGCATTTAACCCATAAAAAAAGTAACCCATAAAAATTTTTATTTAACCCATAAAAAAGTCAGGTGCATTGCCCGCTCACGGACAACACACCGGACTCTGTCGTAACTTCGGGTTGGTTTTCAACAGGTGAGAGTGGACTGAAGTACGAGGGAGAGGGGTGGAGGAGAGGGGGGGGCTGGTGATGTATGTGAATGAGAGATGGTGTAATGGTCATCTGTGAAGGAGCAGCGCTGAATTGTTAGCGGTTAGCATTAATTGTTTACATCCCACCTCCACCGACTCTACGGCAGTCTGGGAGGACATTCACACCACCGTCTCTCGGATCCAGAAGACGCATCCACAGCCCTTCATTATCATCTCTGGGACTTCAGTCATGCATACTGTCTATGTTGTACAATAATTCAATTTGATGTATATCTGTCTACTCTGTTATTCTACTCGTTGTATTTAGCTGCTGTAATCTTGTAATTTCCCCGAG
Organism: Gymnapogon annona; assembly: GCA_029814585.1. Classification (NCBI taxonomy): domain Eukaryota; kingdom Metazoa; phylum Chordata; class Actinopteri; order Kurtiformes; family Apogonidae; genus Gymnapogon; species Gymnapogon annona. Next base: position 14,722,284 of record JAPTHA010000023.1, on the reverse strand, counting down.
TGGGACAATAAAGGTATTTAATCTAATCTAAATAATAAAGATGATGTAACTGTTTGATACCAATTGTTTGGTGTAAAAGGGAGTTTTTCACTAGTACCTGTCCGTTGGTCGATTGGTACCGAGTGGCACAGAAATAATACATATTTCCGTTTTATTTATTACTTCTGAATGATGTTTTATTTTGAAATTCTACCGGATTCGCTCCACCGCATCTGTCTTGACACATGTCCAGATGTTGCCTCGGTCACGTGTTACCGACAGCCACTACTTTCTACAAAAACAGCTGTGCAATAACTAACACATAATACATTAGTGCTAAATTGAAACTCCCAAGCTGTAAAAATGAACAAGAAACAAATGTCTTTGCAAAATTTCTTTGCTCAAGGTAAAAAAAAAAGAGAAGCAGTTATATATATGTTGCCGTGATGTTACAAGGACCCTCATAATCATAAAGATTGGTACACAATGGATTCACGCGTTTGTATTATTTACTAAATATCACCTCTTATGTGGCTCCTGTCATTTTATTTTGTTGTATCCATCCACCTTAATTTAAAGGCCGGCCCGTCAAAATATTGACATTAAATTGGTCCGAGGTACAAAAAAGGTTGCGGACCGTTGACAATAGAACCCGGTTATAACATGAAGGCCTCTGCTACAGATGTTCTAAACCGCATGTCTTCACTGGTCGGTTAAGTTTCCATTTCCTCACACATTTCATTTCCTCACTATGCTTCCTTACAGAAAAGAAACTCAACGGGGCGTTTGTATCGCCGAAAGTCTGTTCAATTAAATGTCATTCCGAGTTTATTTCTGTATAAATAGTGATATAAGCTAAATAGAAATGCACCTACCGACAAGTACACAGTAGGTTCAACAGCTCCGTCTTGTTTTTCCGTCTTCCTGTTCAGGTGAGTCAGTAAAATACGTCGATGTCGAAATAAGCGTCAGATCGAGGTGCGTTTGTCAAACTCCAGCTCAGCGACTTCATTTACCTCGAGCAACCTCCCCCTAGTCGTCTACCTGGATTCCAACTGGCGCATTGTTGGAATAATATACGGGGAAAAAAACTTCCACAGCAAAAAACAAAAAAACAAAACACACACCACGACGCTGCGTCTTTATACATTTATTTTACTACATACTTGAATTAAAAATTAAACTCCTCAGCTTCCATTCGCACA
>JAPTHA010000023.1:14703854-14717020 GCA_029814585.1 Gymnapogon annona | reverse complement strand
CTCTCTCTCTCTCTCTCTCTCTCTGGTCAGTGCAGACGTCCATCCTCCAGGAGTCGGGGTCTGCTCCAGTTTTCTACTGTTTAAAGGTACTTTTTTCTTCCACTGTGTATTTCTGGAGGATTCTGTTGTTTCTAAATAAGCTAACTTGAGAGTCTGGTTTATTCAGCTCTATATGTGAAGTGTCTTGAGATGACTTGTGTTATGATTTGGCGCCATACAAATGAACTTGATTGATTTTCTGTTATTCTGCAAATGACATATGACAAAAAGTGTTATTCCACATACTGGTGTATTCTGTGGTAAAGTTTGGCGATGCCTTTATGTGTCCAGTCTTTTCCAAATTGAGGGAGAATATGACCCAGGGCATCTGACCTACAGGTGAGACAAAAACAGCACAAAGGCTACAGGTAAATGCTGTTATGACATCCACACATGTAACCACAGGTCAGAGTCTGTGGATTCACTCAGTTTGCAAAGAACAGTCATTTACTTTGTGATGGTGCCGTCAATGTCTGATATGATGACTCGGTCGTCAGAGTTCCACAGGTAGATGGCAGCCTCACAGCGACATGTGCCTTGGTATTGAGTAGTGACGCTGAACACAACCTTGTTTGCTCCTTCTCGCAGGTTTAGGTGCTCCTGGTGTTGGAGGAGGAAAGAGTCTGGTTACCAGTCGAATGGACCAATCACAAGGAAGATGGTCATTCTTTTACATTTTAATAAACAATGAACATGCATGATCTCATACTATCTGTTTAGAAGTCAGACGGAGTGATTTGCGGTATATCTGGCTGATACACTGAGCGGCGTTCAGGGTGTCTGTCGATAGGTTGGATGGTAGAACAGCATGTCGGCCAAGCCCCGCCGCTTCGTCACTTTCGATGTCATCCAAAGTGGCTCTAAGAAAATAAGATCACACTACACTATCTCTCTCGGTCATAATTGCTTTTCACACTGGCTTCTTTTCCAGATAGTGGTAAACAATCACATACTCAATTCGATGCAAAGACCACTTCTACCTGACTGTAAACCTGCTCCTTTATTTCCTGTCTCTCATTATGTGACCGACCACAGGAGTCACAACAAGAAGTAGCGTGCACACTTGGATTAAACAGTGAGTCCAATAATGGAAGACAGGAAATAAAGGAGCTCGTATAAGTTCATGTAGTCGTGATGCCGTGCATAAAGTCTATTGAATGGATTTCATGAAAAAGGGGTTTGTCGCCATCTAGTGGCTAAAACATAAAGTACATTTGGCAGGTCTGAATTGGGGCATAGCACAATTGCAAGTTTTATTTCATATAAATATTAAAAGTTTTAATTTAAAAACTTCCTGTTTTGTCGAGGTGTATTAATATAATTAAAGGTTATGTTTTTCTCTTTCTATTCACTGTGTGGTACTGCTTATACATAGAGTATTAAAATGGACTGTGACTTGTAGTAGTAAGTTGGACACTCACTTTACTGTGGAATGAACACTGGCCAGCTGCTCCTCCTGCTCTTCCTTTGAGTGCCTCTGATGAAATCATGGAGATTATATTATCAGCAACACACTTTCTAACCAACAAGAATGTCCAAAGTCACTTGGCAATGAGTTTATCTAATAACATGAACCTTGTGTAATAAATTGTGCTGACACTGTAAAAGACTGTTAATTATGGATACAAATCACTACACATCTACCCGGTTGGTGTCCATATCTCTTCGCCTAAAAGGGAACCACCAGCGTCCAGACTTCTTTGGCATCTTGTCCCTCATCAGCTGCTCTACTGTATTCTAAATGGCAGGAAACAGAAGGCAACCAGATTGTTAAGCCTCATCATCATTATGACCAACTAAACAATATTCTTTTTGTCAATGAAAAAACAAAAACCAGAACATACCTTTGGCAGATTCTTCTGGAAAGTCGTCATTGACAAAACCATTGGAGCAGCCACTGCCCAGTTATAATAGCTGTAAAAAGACCAAACCAAACGATTAGAAATCGCAGATAATGGAAAATATAAATATTGATTAAACTTTAAACTGACTTGGAGTTGATGCAGATGACGAGGTTCGGATCCTCAATGATTCCTGGATTGTTGGTAAAATCCTGATATGTCACAATGTGTGCCATGAACTTCTCTGGATAAAGAAGCAAAGACAAAACTGTCTTTAGGTGAAAGTCCACGACCACTCGGTGGCGTCCCGTCACAAAGCACTGACAAACGCATCCACACATACCTTTGGTGATGAGGCTGGTGTCGCCTTCTGCTCCGCAAAGGGACATGCTCACATCCATACTGTACGACATGGAGTCTGACAGGTACTCGGTGCCGCTGTCGATGTTCCCGCTGCCCACAGACAGAGGTGACTGGTTCCCGGACACAGAGCCCTGCTCGGCCCCCTGCTGAGTTGCTTCACTGGGCGTGACAGGAGAGGGAAGGAGTCCTTTCATTTCATCCCATTTCACAATACAACTATAATACTGAATGACTATTGTGATGTTACTGAAATAAAATTTTGTATATAATCGTAGGGAGAGTCCAATCCACCCCAGGAGACCAGTATTGGACTTATTGATTTTTTTTATCTAATTTGAATTAGGCCACAAAATACACATCCCTTGTTAGCAAATTTGAATCTTTTAACAAGTCAAAAAAGTGACAGTTTGTTCTGTTACACAGCAAATGATTAGAAAGATAACACCCAAGTTCAGTGACGTCACTCTTGTCACTGTTGCCCATTTGTCAAATCTTTTAACACATTTTCCACATGTCAGTGACATTCATGGGCCAGACACTGAGCTGAATGCATGTTTGTCCTGAGTAGTTCCAACTGGAAAGGGTGGGTCTGTTGTGTGTCCATAGAGATTTGAGCCATTAAACCCCAGTCATTCTATAAAAGACATCTCATCTGTGTCTCTTTTTTAAAATAATATTCTGTTATTTACCGGCAATTTTCATTAGATATTATTACAGTTATATTGCAGTCACTAAAAGACAACATTCACAACTCACAATGACAGGATCAGGGACAACAGACAAAAAAACCCTGAATGGACAAATAAAGAAAACACACACTAAGACCACAAATGACAGTTACAATGACAAAGACACACAGACACAAAATAACATAATTAGTGAACTACATGACTCACAGTACCCATTACACCTGGTCAACAGTGATTACTGATGTCTAATCAATGTGGAATGGGGAATGTGTCTGAAAACAAAAGTATTCCAATTTGAATGACAATGGTGTAATTTGACATGCAAAACAACTGATTTAGAGTGAATTGTACACAACATCAATGAAATGACTGAATTTTAATTCATAGTCATTTAATTGATTGGCGAGGTCGTCAAACACACTATCGACACACACAAAGAGTACAAAAAACACAAAACAGGTACAATGACAGATAAAAAAAAAACATAAGTGAAGTGCAAGAGGCTCATCTGCATCCCTTACCTCTTGGGGAAGTAGAGCGCCGCCACCTCAGGGTTCAGTGAAGTCAGATCATCCAAGTAAATATCCGTTGGCCCCAGGTGGTGATTACGTTTTCCTGGACAGAACAACACATGGAAACAGGTTTTCAGCACTGTCATAAAGTGACAAAAACACATCTGAACAGCTGAGAAGTACCCCACCTTTCTTTTTGTCCTGCTGCTCCATTTTGAGAGATGACTCAGAGGAGCTGGACAGGCCTTCCGCAGCCGCCCACGTGGCACCGCTATCTCTCGTGTCGCCTTTTACTCCTATGATTCTGTGTGCACCGCTTTCCTCCGTTCCGTCAGTGCACGGCTCGATCCCACTGTCCTCTTCATTGACAGGGATGCATCGGGTGGAACCCTGTTCACCCTGTAGACTGATTGAATCTGTGCTTTTAACTGAGACGCCTCCTTCAACTGTCAAATTTTCATTCTTTGTACTGAAGGCTGATTTGTTCTCACTGATCATGTGAGGTGTGGTCAGTAGGTCTGTCGCTACACTCACATTCTCGGTAGTGCCTGGGGTTGCTTTGACATCAAGGGTATCTGTGCCATTACTAGTAATGGGTGAAAAGGAAGAGGACTCTTTGCTCTCCTGTTCGGTTTCAAGTTTTGACTCCATAGTATTCAGAGATGATGCACAGTGGTCATAGGTAGACTTAAAGCACTCAATGTGTGCGTCTTTGTCTGTTGATTGTTGCATAGAGTAATTGCTTATGTCCAAAGAGCGAGTCCTGGGTTGCGGTCTAACCATTGCTATGTTACCAACATGGCCACGGCTGATTACAGGTTCAAAACCCATGTCGAAGGAGTCTTGTCTCTCAATGGTGCGGAAATGAGAAGAGCCAGAGGGGGAGATGAGCTGGAGGTCCACCGGTGGTCTGTCTGACTGACATGGCTGTGAACAGGATGAAAGAGACTATTACAACTCATATAATATAAAATAATGCAATATAAGGTCTACAATGCAGACCATTTTATTTATTTTTTAAAAATGGGGTGGGGCTGAAGAGCAGTTTTTGTCAGCTTCATCAAAGATGGTGATCTGATTTACAACAGACTCATAAACAAATTAAATACAGAGATAGACACATTTTTAACTTATGGTCAGGAATGATATATATTACACCTCAGTTTATCACTTGTGCACATGTGCATTACAACTTACAGATCACAGTGGATCTACAAATACATAAAATATTTAGTAAGCAGGCAGAAAATTGTTAAAATTACACTTACAGATATGCAACTTTATTTATCCCACTGTGGGGAAAGTGTACATTGCAAATATTTTCATGTCAGATTCAGATTCAGATTCATTTTATTGTCGTTGCACAGACCAATGGTCTGGCAACGAAATGTCATAAAGCAGCAGCACAGAGTAGAAAAAAATGTAGAATGTAATTCTACTTTCTTCGCACTAAAACAAAGAGGAAACTTTGGAATTGTCATTATTTGTAGGTTTTCATTTTACTTATCTGATACACTTGTCTGGTGTATTTTTTGCATTTGACAAATTCATCTCATGCGCTGGATCGGACACTTTGGCAGGCCTATTTGGCCTCATGGCTGCACGTTTTACATCCCTGGCCTACAGCATGGGCACATTCATATTTCTGCTTGGTTTTTGACCTACCATGGGAAAACTTCCCCAGTTCCACTGCATCTGAGGCCCAGACAACTCCTGAGGTTTAACCACGAGTTCAGAGTCACTTTTTGGAGAAGACGGTCGACTGAAGAACACACTGATGACAGAAACAAAGGTAAAGACACTTCGAAACAGACACGCATTAAGCTGTCAGTAGTCACTGTGAACGAGCGCATTAAATCACTCATTAAAGACAAATATCATCGCATGTGAAGACAAACCCCTCTCTCTCTGTCGGTGACTGCTCTCCGTCTGAGTGTGGATGTGCTGGCGTGGCCCCTGGCTCCTCAACTGGCTCCTCAGATAGTGAGTAGTACACCGATTTACTTTAACACACACATAGAAAATATATGTTATAACTATGGTGTTGAGATTTTCATTTCACATTAAAAAACAAAAGCCTAACTTGAAATAACTGCTGCTACTGAGAATCAATACCCTGAGCAGCAGCCTACTCTATTTTTCAGTCACATTCACTCCACTGGAATTCCCAGTGGTGTTGGATGTTAGATCAGTACCTGAGCTGCACGGCCGTGGGAGACTCATCTTTAACTGGACTCTCCTGTCCCGCCTGATCGCTCTCTCGCTCTCTGTCTTCTGACGACGAGGTGGCCTCTTCTCTCAAGTGTGTGTCAGAACGTATGCGTTTCCGGCGCCGTTTTTTCCTGCGAGTGCTTCCCCCTGAGGAGGAAGGTCCTTCTGGGGTTTCTTGTATCCCCTCAGGGACCTCCAGAGGGATGGGAGAGGTGCAGAGATGAGCCGGGACCTGGGTGTGAGAGGGTGGGGGGGTGAGAATGTAGTTAGATGTCGTCAACAGATGTGGTGAAGACAAGGTAAGCAGAAAAGTCAAGTCAGGTTTGTCCCACGGAGGGTGAGAGAAAAGAGTCCAAATGAGACCTTGATACCAGACCCTGAAATCCATCTACTAGTGTATCTAACTAAACTCAAACTGTCAATGTATACCTAGAAACTGACAGAAATTCGATTTGTCAAACACCAATGTATTGATAGAAAATGTAAATTAGACCCCGCCCCACCCTTCCAATCAAGATGTGGTTGAAGAAGTCAACAGTTGTGTGAACCTGGAGAAAATAAGCTAGTGGATGAAAAAAAGAAGTAGGATGTTCTACAAGATATGGAACCATTTATAAACTACAAGGAAAATGTAGGTTCATCTGTATATGCCCGAGCAGGGCTTGTAGGACTTGGGAGGTCAGAGGTCATGTGGATCACTTATTTATGTTTTTTGTACAGTGCGTGTGGGGGTTTTTTTGACTGTTGTCTCTGATCCTGTCATTGTGGGTTCTGAACGTCATCTTGTAGTATATGAATGTAACTAATATTGTCTAATGAAAAATAGAAAAAAATAATATTAAGACTATTCCTCGACGTGACAAAACATCAGACATATATAAAATTTAATATTGCGAGATCTGTGTATATATATATATATATATATATATATATATATATATATATATCATAGTGTATACCAACAATGTTTAACTGGCTCGAGAAGACAACGGTGAACCACAACGGTGAACCACAACGTATCGTTAGAGGATTTTTTTCAGACACAATTTGACAAAATAATGCAACATAACAAACCATATAAATGGAAATGTTAAAAAGCTGTCTCCATCATCTCACCTCCTTATCTTCATTTTCTTCCACAAAAAATGCTTCTCCATTGTCCCCGAGTTTCATATGCAGGTCCACAGCTTCCCCATTTATTTCAATATCCACCTTAAGTCACAACGGTTTCATGCATCAGACACTGACCAATGGCAAAAGAATGACTGATATGAAGCTAAACACAGAAGGAACACTCACCACTTTCTCCTTGGAGCGCAGCACGCCCAGCTTTCCGAAGCGAACATGAAAGGGTGAGCACTGAAACGACCCGTCGGGCTGCCGTACCACAATGACATCGATCCCTCCGGTGAGCGTGGCTGGGTTCAGGCCGCGGTACAGCTCCTTTACAGTCACAAAAACCGTCTCTGCCAGCTGGCCCACGATATTCATGGTTTGGGACTGAAACGGCACAAAACAGAAGTGAAAGCAGTGAGCCCTGGTGGCAGACAGACACTGTCAAGACCCAGTACTTGCTGTCGTCTGCATGTTTGACCCTTTAACCAGAGCTGCAATATTTTGCTACAGCTGTAGGGAATGGGCCAAAGGTGTTTTTTAACCTGCGTTCAAAACACAAGAACTACCTCACACTCGTACTGTTTAGACAAAACAATCCTGACCTTTGCCATCGTATTCAGATAATGAATAATAGACTGAAGTTCAGCCCCTGGGTAGTAAAAAAAAAAAAAAAAAAAACCAAAACAAATGACAGACCTGTAGAGTGCATACACATCAGGGGAAATTTTCAAAGTAAGTCATAAGGTCAAGAATGGAATGTCAATTCTGTCCGGAGGTCTCTGGGCAGACCAGGACATGTCTGACACCAAGTAGCTCAAGCAGGAGGGATTGTTGGGCCTCGGAGGTGTGAGGTCAATATGTGTCTCTGCAACTCAGGTGGTTCACTTAAGCTTTTATTGGTTGTTTTGGGGGATTTGTTTGTCTATTGTCTCTGATTCTGTCATTGTGGGTTGTGAATGTTGTCTTGTAGTGCATGAACGTAACCAAATAATAAAAAATGACAAATAATAAATAATCTATACTATTTTGTAATCAAAATATTTTGGGGGAAAAAAAAAGAACGAAAAGTTAAACTCTTCAACAGACTACTGACAACATCAGGCTTCCTTACATTAACACTGCAAGAACTTTAGCTACAGTAGATGGTTTTACATCTGTTGTTCTGTTGACTTTCTTTCAAACGATTTCCATAACCTTTTAAATTTGTGATTCAAATTTCCTAGGTGAGAGCTTCTTTTTTGCAACCACAACTTACAAAGCCAGCGTTTGGTATACAGTTCAGCTAAATCAGAAAATGCTGAATTTAACATTTGATCAAATACACCTCTGTAGGCTTATAAAACTTAAGAAATCAGTCACACACACACTCACACATCTACTCAATCAGCTGACTGCATCTGTAGAGTCATATTGTCCACGTACGATGTCTTACCCATAGAGAAGGATGCAGACGTCCCTTCCTAATCAGGCTGTGTTCCCTTGACCCCCCTTCTGCCATACAGCACCTCTATGAGATCTGTTCCCACCACAGACACTGCCTCAAGAATCCAGAATCTTCAGCTCCATTGCCACCACACCGGCCTGTCTCTTTCATTTCCCAGAATGCTTTAGATGCTAAAGCCTGAGACACTTATCCTTTTGCCATGTCACAAGGGCTAAAGTTCCTCTTTTCAGTATTGTTAAATGAAATATAGACAAGTTGTTTGTTTTTTAAATGATAAATTAACCTGCTTTACTGACATAAATTAGACTTTCTCTCTGTCATCTGGGATGCCATCGCTCTAATCTATTCTTAAACATGGCAATCTATGAGAATCCTAGTATATTCAGTCACCCACTGATGCTTCCTCTATCTCACACAACTTCACAAGCACACGCTCCACATACACACCATTCTGTCACACCGAATTCATACTTCCCCACTTGCACTGCACATGACAGCCAGGCCAGCACTTTTTGAAAGGTTTGGACGGGCTATTCAAACACGCTTGGCATAAAAACGCACACACACAAACCAATCGACCAGACAGTTTCTGGGCTCGACCACAGCTCTCTGGACCATCAAAGATGAGTGGAATATCCAGCGGCTATTCTCTGCCAACACTGGAAAATCATTCATGGGACTACAAAACGTAACAGGAAGTCAAGCAACTAATTTGCTCGTTTTGATGGATTTCATTGCAACCAATAGAAAGAGACATGATAAGGTAGGTGAAAACATCCTTAAAAATCACTAGGTCAAAGTCCCTAATCAGCTTTTTATGTAACTGATGACAAATGTACAATACAGTAGATAGGTTTTAGGCCCATTCAAGCTTTTCTAATTACATTTCAGTCTAATTTTCTAATTGTGTTTCATTTAGACTGAATCTATAAGTACAGTTTATTTAAGAAACCGAAATAACAAAAGCCTGCAGTGCACCATGGTATTAAAATGTAGGTCAAAAGTGAGACGAAAGTTTAGTAATGATGTACAAAGGACGAATGGTCTGAGGCAACTTTTTTTTTGCAATCTTTAGCACACTGAATGCATTCCTCAAGTAATACAATCGGCTTTATACCAAGCTTGAGTGGCATTTAATCCATTTGTACTGATGACGCTTAACACAAAAACTCCAACTAATCATTATTTTCACAGAACAATCGGATAATTTCTAGCTAATCATTCAGTTACATGAGAAGGAAAATCGTGCAATTTAAAAGAGACACAAAGCACGGAAAACAACAAATCATTGATCAAACCTGGTGCTGCTTAAACCCTACCCGATGAACTGATAACACACTCAGTTCAATCATTCAGTTATAAACTGTATGTGAATGTGAGATGGACATTTCAGTCTCCATGCAGTAATGCAATCCTGGATACAGAGGTGTTATGTTTCTTCAGTGGAAGTGATTCAGCATATCTGTCATCTTGTCTTTAATCCCTGATGAAGCTGTGGACATTATATAAGAATTACATACGATTACATCATATCAGTCACCACAAATGACTCACAAAAGCAAAAACAAGTGGGGAAAATGAGTCCCTGGGAGTGAAATATAAAGACACGTACACCACTTCAGCGATAGGGTGCTGTCGTTGTTTAAAACCCATCCTTCAGTAAATATCCGGAAAAATAACAGAGGAGCGTTTATTATTAAAGGCTTGTTCCAACAGACACCACTCATCCAGTGCCAGTTCCCAACGAGCTGCCACATATTACAACTTCCGCAACGGCAAAACGTGAGGCGCAAACCACTCACACTTAAATTCTACACGAGGCTTTTCCCATGCGAAAAATTATTATTATATGCCAACACAAAGTACATATTCGCGAGTTTAAACCACTCAGACTTCTGGACTTTTCTGTGACTCTTTTGATCCAAGTGGAGCTGATGGACATCTTTAACGTCCAGCTGTACAGCCACAACATCCGCCTTGGTAAAGAAAAAAAGTAACTTTTAACCATCGTACATCTGCAACCTTTAGCCTATTAACGTCTTAGGCTGATGTTAAATACTTTACGGAGAGTTTTTCCTTCTCTTCTTTTGTGTAAATGAAGGTCGGGAGTAGAGACACTTACCGCTCGGGCTGTTTTTTTCAGACTGAGAAAGTCTCCATCGCTGACGCTTCCTAGTGCACTGCGGCTGCGCAAGAAACCTATCAATCACTCCAATAACCAATGGCAAATGCCTAATGGAAACATGACCCGCCCCCAAAATAAAATTGTAAACAAAGCAAGAGGCGATGAATTAATCCTTCAACGTTGAAGTCTCACACTACTATTGCTACTACCATTATTACTTATAATAACAATAAAAATCATAATGAATTTGATTTGATACAATCCTACAAAAACTATGCAACACAGATGTGTTGTTGTATTTGTGTTAGTGTGTCGTTAAAATTGGATCTATGACTGAATGAATATTTCTTTTAATTATAGAAATATGCAGAACCTCTAACTGCATCTCAGAATACCTATATATACACTATGTTAGTGGCCCAAAATCTTAATTATTCTCTCAAATGTCAAACCTACTATTGTCTTTATACTCTTGTATCAATACAGCTTTTTGTTCTTTATGCTATTTGGAAATTGTTGTTGTCTTTTCTTTGTGTACGCTTTTTAAACTTTTATTCTGTGTTATATTTAGCACATCAGAACTAAGGATAAAACAGTAAAATTCATTGTGTGCACAAACTTGAACAAATAAAGCCCGTTCTCATTCTAAAATAATGTTCATCGTGTTCAGAAGGTGAGGTCAGAATATTAAAGGAATTATTTCAAACATTATACAGAGGGATATTTGGGCTGCTATTGTGGTTTCAAGGCACAGTGTGACACCAGCGTATGCTTTGTATTATAAAAATTTTATCTTTGCTGGTGATGGGTCTGAGATGTGTGTCCTGTGTGTCCACAGACAGACCTGTGTCATAATACTGTACAGGCAAACGAAGGTCACACTGATTTCCCATTTACTACTTTATATGCAACATGTGTTTTTCCAATGCCTATGTGTATACCAGAGGTTGCAGACAGATTGCAAAGAGTCCTGAACAGATGCATTGGCTGAAGCCCAACATTTAATATAAATTCAATAATATCATGGTGGCGTACTTGCTCATTGATTTGAAAACTATACATTAAATATGCATAAAACAAACTAGAAAATGGCAACTTCTCTAGATTTAAAACTATTCATTTTATCTATGTTCAGACACTCATGTAACACAGGCAAAACATCTTCTAGATTTTTGAAAGGCAATTTTTGCCTGACCTGCCTCTGTAGCAACATTTGCATTTGTCATTTCCATATTTAAGCATGGTTTTTATGACAACCCCTTCAACTTTACATATATGAATAATTTCCCAGCCATGCTTCCCTTTGTTCTCCCCATTCATTGAAACGTTTGACTGCTGAAATAATCTGATTCAGACCAACAGAGGGCATCACAGCACATGTTCAGCATTATTCAGCTGTCACTACTTCACTAAAGCTTCATTTTTCCAGCCAAAGAAAACCAGTGACTTGCTATGTAAATAGCATTCTCTAAATACTTAAAAAAAAAGGGGGGGGGGGGCGGCATTTTACTCAAATAATAACAGATGGAAAATATAAGTATAGGACTGTGAAGTGAACTGTAATCTGTAAGTTAAATAAATAAAGTTTAGTTATTTTACACTTACGCTTCTAGTTATTTTACACTTTTTATTTTACGAATAAAAACTTGTACGCCTGTATATTGGGATCTATATATAAAAAGGTGTTTAAAGATACCCCTTCCACTTGATAAGTTATCCTTCTGTGCTCTGTATTATGTGCTGATGTATTAGACAGTTTATTTTAAATTGTTATTTTATTGTACAATTAACTTCATATTCTATAAATGTAGTATTTCCTAATTTGACAGTAGAGATGCCTTTTAAAAAATGGGAATGCAATGTTTTATCCTCAAATTATCAGGGTGTTTTCAGTAAAGCGTGATTTAAAAGCAGCCGGGGACAGATGTTGCATCCATGACATAAGTCAAGGTGTTCCTGCACATTTGGGCTTGGGGATCCATCAGCCAAGTTGCCTATTTAAGGAAAGCCCGTAGGCCTTCAGCAGAACCACTGGCTTCAAAATCTGCCCTGCATTCGCTCACAACTCTCTCCCTGTGTTTTTCCTCTCTGCGCCACACGGAGCCTCCTCCTAATGTTTAGACCCTTTTCTCTAAATAAGGCAGCCTTATCGTAGTTCCTGTCATTTCTGCCTTTTTTCCCAAACATCCCAAGCAGCGTCTGTGGCTGTGGCACACCACACACACGGCCCGTGCATTCTTTTGCCTTGTATGGAGAAATGGCCAGGCCTGGGATGGCTTTGTCCTGGCCAGGCTGCCCTCTCCATTGGCTGGAGCGCTAAGGGGGAGGGAACCACCGGGAGTCTGATTCTTTAAACAAACTTTTCAGTTGTCGGGCTGCCTGCTTCCCTTCCCACTGCTGTGTCGGACGTTGACACAAGGAGTTTGAGGGACTCCCAAGTATTTGTACCTGACGCCAAGGTGAGAAAGATTGCTGTTTTTGCTTTGTTTTTAACAACTGGATATAGCCACAGGAGAACGCTTGTAGGATTAAAAAAAAACAAAAACTAATTGTTGTGGGGTGTGTTTGAAGGGAGTTTGGTCTGTAAATTCTCTCAGTTCTCTCAGAGGCACAATGCTCAACTGTCAGCACCTCTTGTCAAGTGGAGGATAGAGTTACACAACTACTCGAGTGGATGTTTGGTCTGAGGTACCACATTGTCTCCTGTGTTGAATTCCATCTACTGGAGAAAGTGAACAGAAATTGGTTCATAGTGTGTGTGTGTGTGTGTGTGTGTGTGTGTGTGTGTGTGTGTGTGTGTGTGTGTGTGTGTGTGTGTGTGTGTGT
>JAPTHA010000023.1:14686811-14703754 GCA_029814585.1 Gymnapogon annona | reverse complement strand
TGTGTGTGTGTGTGTGTGTGTGTGTGTGTGTGTGTGTGTGTGTGTGTGTGTGTGTGTGTGTGTGTGTGTGTGTCAGAATCAGAATGTTCATTATTCTACAACGTGATTGTGGAGTTTCTCCTTATACAGTGTAATGAAAAATAAAATACAATAAAACAGAAATGCGTGCAAAATATAACATACGGTGCAAATAGACTATTCAGTGTGTGTGAGTCTAAAGCTGTGAGAGTGTGTGTTGACTTCCTTCTCATCACTATGGTATATTAAACTGAGGAATTTCTGAATGCCACGGATGCATTTCAATCTGCTTTTGCTCACATTCCATTAAGTCACACGCACAACTTGACTCCCATGTACGACTTTCCTCCTTATGAGCGAACTCGGCGTCTCCTTCGTGGTCTGTGTTTGTTTCTGGGAGTCTCGGCCCAGTGCCCTTTAATCTTCACTGGAGTAGAGCTGACCTTCATGACCTAAAAGCCCAGACGAGGGCTGACAGCCTGACTGTTTGCTGACATCAAAGTGTGTGTGTGTTCCTGGTGGTCAGAGGGACAGAGGGCCTTTGTCATCTCTAAGAGTACGAGCTTCTGGACAGAGGACAAATACAGTTGGCGCTGGGAGCCGAGGTGTCACATGCTAAACGCTTACATTGCTCAAGTTAGAAGATTCTCAGGCCCCCTTTTTTTTTTTTTGTGAAATGTGGTTGAGTCACCATGTGTGGAATGAGTCCAGGTGTTTCCACGGCACCAGGGTCAGCGAGATTGGAGATGTCATTTATTTGCACGCCTTGAGTGCATAAATTGTGAACTAATCCTGGTAAAAGATGCTTTTTTTAAAAAAACAATCTTATCCTTATTTATAGCTTGAAACAAATTTAATCTGTAGATCAACACCTGCCTTTCTCAGGAGGCAGGTGGTACGATGGAGCCAACCGCACAAATGCACAACTAAGAAATCTGTGCATTTGTGGGTTGCAGAGTCTCAAAGCAAACTCAACACCAGAGCCACTTCATTTGAAGCGTGGAAAATCCTCTTAAGATATTGTCTGGGTAATTGTGAGAACACTTTTAGATGGGAGTCAGAACGAGATTGGGGAATTCCTGTTTTCATTTGGAGCTACTGTACCTACTTTGTTTCCAGCTTCCTAATTGACTACCACACACAAAGAGAGAGAGAGAGAGAGAAAGGGAGAGAATGAAAGGGTGGGGAGTCAACAATACACACCTTCCACATTTCTTCACTCTCCTGGCACATAAGATGACCGACCCAGCCAAACAGTTATCGAGGGAATGGAATGACAAATCCCACATGTGTCTGTAGTAAGACGAAGAAGGAAAGGGTGAAATCACAACACTGAGGGGGATAAAAACAGTGTTACATACTTAGAGTAAACAACAGGAGTGTTTTTCTTCCTGTATAGGAGGAAACCAGCAGACACATCCATTTTTGGACTTGACCACATTATGTAAAGTGTCTCCGTCTTATTCATTGACACAGACGGTCGTGCTGCTGCTTTGCATTGATAAGTTTGATATCACTATTGTAGCATCATACTGTTGCATAATGATGAAGGAAGACAGAAACTACTACCTGGGAAGAAAGAGTTGGAGGGCTGGAAGTCTTTATGATGAGAGGCAGCACTGCAGACACATGGCCTCTGGAAACAGATGGCGATAATAATAGGTATAAGATGGAAAATGGCTACTTGTATGATTATGTGACATAAATACGTTGTGAATGTTTGATGCTGAAATGTGTAAATGTGGTTGAATATGTATTTATTTGACAGGAACAATGTAGTCAGTTACAGGTTTGCGGCTGATGTGATGCATAGAAGTTTATAGTTAATGCTGGTTGTCAACTCTTGTCCCTGGATGGGATTTTTCTAAAACACCATAGTACAATAAAATAAAAACAAAGAGAATTTAAAAAAAACAAAACACAGTTCACATTATTTACAAAAGGGTTCTGTTTTTGTTGTTTTGTTTTAGCTGTGGTATATTGTATATATAGTTTTCTTTTATTTATTATGATTATTATGTTCTTGCATTAGACAATGTTACAATTACATTGATACACTAAAAGATGACAGTCCCAACCCACAACAGGATAAGAGACGGCAAAACACACACACACGACAAGCCAAAAAAAAAAAACACCAATCAGGTACAATGACAAGACAAAAAAACCTCAAAAACAAATAAGTGAACTGCATGAACGCTGACTGCATGAGGGGGAAAAAAAGCTATTTTTTGCACTGCAGCCGAGGGAACGACTGCACAGTGTGTGACTTTTACCGACACGTACAGACACTCGCATCACTTGGTGCATGACGTCATCCTCCTAGAACAGTCATCAGCCAACATCTCCTGCTCATCTCTGCACAAACAGCCGCTCTGCCCTTCCCCTGTCTGCATCACCCTTGGGGCATCACACACACTCACATGACCAATCCTTGCAGAGCTCGACATGAGTGACAGGTCTAATTCTGGAAAAATCAGATGCTACAACTGCAGTGAGCACTGCAGAGACGTGTCATTTTCACACCTATTGGAGTGATAGATGTGCATGTGACTTTACGGGAAGGATGGGGAAGAAAAAGGTTTCTCCAGTTTGAGGCAGATGGAAAGGAAAATGGCAAACAGTTGGATTAATAGATTTAACTATTTCCATGGCTTCCTGAATTTATTTGTGCCTAACTTGCGATGATTTATGTTGTACGGCAGTGATTCCAACCCCCTGGGTCAAGGGACTGGTCCTGGTTTGTGGCTCAATTGGTACCTGGCCAAAGAATGCACAATTTACATTATTTCCGTTTTTATAATCGTATTGGAAAATGAGGTTTTTTTTTTTTTAAAACTACTGGATCCTCTCTTCCACATCTGTCTATTGACACATGTCCAGATGTTACCTCGGTCACATGTGTCGCCTACATCCACTACCTTCTTCAAACGGCTGTTCTAACACTAACACATAATACATTAGTGCTAAATTGAAACCCCCAAGTTAGAAAAATGAACAGAAAGTAAATGTCTTTGTTTGGTTTCTTTGGTTGTAGAGAGGCTGTTACTCATGTTATGTTGTTGGTGTGACGTTACTGCTAATAAAGTTACATACACAGTGGATTCACCTTTATTATTATATTTACTAAATACAAGTTTTTATGTGGGTCCTATCATTTTATTTTGTTGTATTGATCCACCACAACTTAAAGGCTGGTCGGTGAAAACATAGTCTGACATTAAACCGGTCTGTGGCACAAAACAGGCTGAGGCCCACTCTTGTACAGAGTGTTTGTAAAGTCTGCACACACAAAAAAATACAACTTCTTCAGTGTGAATATAACTTTTGTGCCACAACTGTAACAGATTGGTTGAATGACAATTTCCCTAATTGGAAAGGCTGAGCCTAAAGGAGAAACTGTACTAAATAAAGCCACAGGTCAAATACACTTGACTCGAGGAATTAGGAGTGAATGGACCAAAATTGCAGGCAAAGTGGATTTATTGCATTGAGTTCATGAAAATTTTGCCACTTGCATTGCAAATGATAGGAATCATATTGTAGATGTTCTTTAAATAAATCGTATTCATGTTGGACATATTGTTTAGAGTTATATTTTGACCTGTGTGTCGTTATGGACACCCTTTATATTAAATGTTAGTTATATTGAGGAATATTTGGGAGTGTTTAAGTTTCTTTACAATTTAACATTAAGATCCCATTGTGAATATAGTGGTGATTCAATGAGTAAAGTCAGGCCCTCAGGACATACGTTCATGGAAACTCATACAGTACATAATCATGTATTCTACGTCTGCACAGGCACACATCCAGCCGCCACCATGTCCAGCAAACGCGCCAAGGGAAAGACCACCAAGAAGCGCCCTCAGAGGGCCACATCCAATGTCTTCGCTATGTTTGACCAGTCTCAGATCCAGGAGTTCAAGGAGGCCTTCAACATGATCGACCAGAACAGAGATGGTTTCATCGACAAGGAGGATCTGCATGACATGTTGGCATCTCTGGGTACTTGCCTTGCATTTTATATGAGGTTTTTTTAAACCTCATTAGCGTAAATCAGTGTTTCTATGTCAGGTTAATGCAGGATCATGACCTTCCTTCTGTATAATGTTTGATTTTTTTTTTTCACAAGACAATGGTACAGTTAGATTCATATATTACAAGGTAACATTCACAACACACAATGACAGGATCAGAGACAACAGACAAAAAAAACCCAAAACAAGTGAACCGCATGAGTCATGTTGACCTCTGACATCTCAAGTCCTACGAATCCTGTTCAGGTACGTCAACTGAACCACTATTAAATGCAGCCCTTGATTATTGGATAATTAATTACATTCTTTTTGTCTTTAAAAAAAAAATTAGTTTAGAGTTTTCTAGACAATGTTACAGTTACATTAATACACTACGAGACAACATTCACAACCTACAATGACAGGATCAGAAACAACCCCCCCCCCAAAAAAATAAATAAATAACCATCAAGAGCACAAAAACACAAAATGGGTACAATGACAAAAAAACAAACAACCAACCGCCATGAATAAATGAACAGCATTGTTTAACAGTATGACTGGTCCTCAGGTAAGAACCCGTCTGATGAATACCTGGAGGGGATGATGAGCGAAGCACCGGGTCCCATCAACTTCACCATGTTCCTCACAATGTTTGGAGAGAGGCTGAACGGAACAGACCCCGAGGACGTCATCCGAAATGCCTTTGCCTGCTTCGACGAGGAGGGATCTGGTGAGTCCTCTAAACCAGAGCGGAAAGTCACTTAGTTTGGATTTAACTCAACAGTGACTTGACATAACAACCCAGCAGAGGAAGAAGACACCGGTGCTTCATTCTAAAGTGAGACCCCTCTTACAACTCATTTTAATAATATTAAGCCTGCTCTAATAAATAAATGAATATATATATACTGCAGATCCTTTATATCTACCAAATTATATCCAGATTGAGAGACGACAACTTTTATACCCTACAAATACAATATATTAATGCACTGTATTGGTGGTCTTTACTTATTAGCTTGTGTTCCGCTATTGGTTCCTTGTACGTAAAGAGTTTTTTTTTTTTTAAACTCACCCCTGATTCAGATTATTCTTTTATTTTCTTGTTAAATCCCACTGGCATTGTAACCTCTCAGCTGGCATATCTGTTTCTGCACATGAAGGTGACACTATGGCAACGGGGCCCTATTGTTTATCTGTTGCTAGATAGTCCACTTGAGTGATGATCCTATGATTCTGGGATGTGATTTTTAAGGTTGTTTTAATCCAAAGGGGCTGATATCTCCTGAAATGTGATCTGTCAACTTGTGGTGTTTGCTCATCTCTTCCACTTCCATGACCGAAAATACATAAGAATGACATTTTAAAATTGGAAATAACCCAAGAGAGAGATATACATAAGTGTCAACCTGCAGACATTTGTTACCGTCTATGGAATACAGTGCTGAGCATGATTTACACAGTCAGTAATAAAATGGAAACATAATGGCAGACTGTATCCAACACACTATAAACAATTTAATAACCAAGAAATGTAAACGTTTTGCACTTCTGTCTAGTTTTATAGCCCATAATCTGGTCTGTCAGAGTCTGCACCTTTACTGTGGCTGCATTGTCTCATCTCATTAGCCCAAATATAATATTACTTCACATGTAAGAATAATGTTTTTTTTATATTTCCTTTAGATTTTTCATTAGACAATGTTACATTCAAACACTACAAGGCGACCTTCCCAACCCACAATGACAGGATCAGAGGCAACAGACAAAACACACACACAAAATTGATACAATCACAAATATAAGATTATTTATTAGTATTATTTTCAACTATTATTACCATTATGACGACAGCCTGTTTCTTGTACTGTTTCACTACTCATACACTGACACTGGCTGAAGATTTTTTTTTGGTTGGTTTATTTTTTACATCGCGTCCTAACAGTTGGTGTTATTGTTGTACTGAATATGTCGTCAAACTTGACTTCATATCTAGATTCGCACTTTTTTTATATTTCATTTTGATTTTTCATTCGACAATATTAGTTTCACACACTGCGAGATGACATTCACAGCCCACAATGACAGGCTCAGAGACAACAGACAAGCCAAAAACACAAACCCACAAAAAACCCAAAATGGGTACAATGACAAAAAAAAAAAAACCCAAAACAACAACATCAACATAAGCGAACCACAATGAATCACATAGAGACAAATGTTGACCTCTGCCCCCCAAGTCCAAGTCCTGCTCAGGTATATAGAGCTGAACCAATGTGGTGTGCTGGTAAATTTTCCATGTAGTTTATAAATGGTTCCATATCTTATAGAACATCCTACTTCCTTTTTTCATCCAGTAGGTTATTTTCTCTGGGTTCACACAACTGTTGACTTTAATATGTTATTAATGACTTGGGCATGTGGCCTGTTTCTAGGTGTGATCCACGAGGACCACCTGAGGGAGCTGCTGACCACCATGGGCGATCGCTTCACAGACGAGGAGGTGGACGAGCTCTTCCGCGAGGCGCCAATCGACAAAAAGGGCAACTTCAACTATGCGGAGTTCACCCGCATCCTCAAACATGGCGCCAAAGACAAGGATGACGAGTAGAAAGAGGAAGTGACTGTCACGGGTCCCCGCACACACACTGTTGAAACAAATGAGTCCCTTTTTGTGTGTGTGAGAGAGAGAGAGAGAGAGAGGGAGGATTAATTTGAGATCCACAGAAATCAGTACTTGTCACCATGGGATGTGATGAAGAGAAGTGTATCCAAGTGTTTGCATCTCATGTCCACAGGATTGACTTTAGATACCAAACACCTGTGTGTGTGTGTGTGTGTGCGGTGGGTGCTCAGACTGCCAGACACAGTACCACATACCTGCCATGTTTACGTCCTCCAACTAATTAGCTCCCGAACCTGCACAAGAACGACAACAAGTCTCTGTATTATTTCTACGCCTGTATGAGAGAAAAGTGATAAAGAAATTGATCGGAATCCTGATTTGTGTTTTGTTTCGACAATCGAAAGTGCAAAGTACAGTACTGCGTCTTGTTGAGTGTGTTTTCTACAATCGTGACCAAGTAGAGCTCCCAGTGTAAATGCCAGTCCTGGTTGTGTGTATTTGAAGGACTGGGTATGTTTGTCTTAGGAAGGCGTTGAGTGATGACGGTGCTCAGGCAAGTAAAGGTTTCTGTGCTGTTAATTGCAAAATTTGGATTTTGTGTGGAAGTTATGGGATGTGTTGATTGATGTTCAAGCATCCTTCAGATTCAAAGTTTAAGCTAAATACTATCTATACATATTAAATACATGTAGTACCATGCTTCAAAAATAATGTAACGCCCACACAATTTCTCTATCTATAGACATCTACATGTGTCCATAAAGTTTGGACGGATAGGATAATTGGAAATTTTTCATTTAATTAAATTTTAAAAAGTGTCCCTCCATAGATGAAGCATGGCTTTATTAAAAGAAAGTTGTAACAATTACATTTATTTTGTCCGATACCCTTGACAAAGCCATGCTTCATCTGTAGAGGAAAAAACAAATTGACAGTTGAATTAAATGAAACATATCCAATTATCTTATGTGCTTTACAGACTTTACAGATGTGCTGTATATACCTATATAGAAATTTCCTCTTTTTTTTATTCCCTTGCTAATGTAACATCAGCAACAAAATTATAAAAATAAACTTTACTACAATGTACTGCTCCAGGCGTCCGGTCATATTTCACCAACATGAAGTGAAGGTCAAATGTGTATTTCTGTTAGGAATTCATCTTTTTAAAGAGACATTGCTACAAAGAAAGTGTGAGCTTTGAGCCAAGTATTTAGTACCTCCGAGATGACAAAGTGCTGGAAACGCAGCCATACTTCATACTGAGGTTATAACCAACAGTCAGTATCAGACTGAAATAAGTCTTTTTTTCCTCACTAATCAAAACCCAAACATAAAACATGACAAGGCCTTGGAATAATGTTGATCTTGCTCTCACAGTTCATGCAAGATGAGAAAACAGACAATGCATGGAAAAACCAATCTTTTATTTCTGAAACGCTGATACAAAAAAAAACATTTAGTTTAAGGCATATATTGCACAGACTATTGGGAATTTGTCATAGAAAGGGACAGTATTCCTCAGTCTAAATGTAAGGCACAGTATCCAAACATACTACCAACGGTCAGTCATCGTTCAGAACATGAACTTTGGGGGGCGGGGGGAAACAAAGAACTTTTTGGCAGTACATCAAAATATATATACATACAGTTTGAGATAACCAACATGCCAATACATCTAAAAACAAAAAAAGAACAAAATAAGACTTCAAAAATTATTTACATGCACTATCACATTGTCATTTCTGATTGATGAATCAGCATGCCTGCCTAAATCATAGCCAGTCATTTCCAGTATCACAACCAATAAGTTGTCACAATGACAGGATGTAGTATGAATTCAAATATTACGTTAATACTTAGTATTCCATGCGACCCAAGCCTGACATGACCTGTGTATCTGAGGTATAAAAGCACATCAGTGAGTACCTGTAACAGAGATCCTCTAGACGTGCACTGAACTGGCAGTGAGGTGAAAAAGAAAAAAAAAACATATATATAAGAAAAGGTATAGTGCAAAGAGGTGGAGTAGTCGGGAGAAGAAGAGTTTTATGTTGGGTCTGTGCTCAGCAGTAATCCCACCCAACAGGATTTCCTCTCATCTACTCCAGAACCTTGCACAGGACTGACCACAGTGGGCGAAAAAAAAAAAAACAATAAAAAAAAATACAAAGACTTACAAATGACAGTAATTAAGAAATCCTTCACCATTTGAATACAGTATTATTGACAATGAAATCCAAATCTCCCGCTGACACTACTGATCAACCATGGTGGCATTTACCCATTGATTCTGGTTCACTGCTTTAGCCGACAGTTTCATGGAAACTACAAGATTATGGCAAACTAAATTCTAAGAACCCATTTTAAAAACGAATGGATAAATGGATTTAAAAATGAATGGATTCAAATGCCTTCTGATAAGGGGGGGAAAAAAAAATGCTACAACTACCTTCTAAAGACACTATGTCGATAAATGTTTAACTCGTAATACATTCTGGTTTGAAATACATTAACCGAATCCTAAGGCCACTGATTGGCTGGGAAATTTGGAGGATAAGATTATAATAAATATAATAAAAAAAGTACCACATCTCATTGCAAGTGAAACAAAATCCATAGTGAGCTCAATCCCTCCATCCTTATCTGCAGCCCCTGCACTAGTAAAAAGGGGCACCGGGAAAACAAAAACAAGCAGAGATAACCGCTTATATTCAATACATACACTGAAAATACTGTCTGATTGTACAAGTCAAATTTACTACTTGAACATAGTAATAAAATAAAAACATATGAATTGCACAACTGGATATGTTCTCCTGGAGGGGAATGGTTGGTAGGCAGCCAGTCTTTTGTACATTCAAGAGGGTCCATTAATGCTACTGAGGCCAACGGCGCTGGTGCTGAAAAGGACACCAAATATAAAAAACATAGACGATCGTTAGTAGCACGAAGGGGTTTGAAAAATGGCATCAAAAACTTCATACAATCCAGTTCATACTGTGGAATGTCCATTTTGAGAAATACATCAGTCAGAGGTTTAAAAAAAAAAAAAAAAATTCTTAAAAAGTCGCCTGTCTCTAAAATGTCAGTTATGTCATGTCATCCTATTTCACTCAGGCTTCATGTGGAATATACATTCTACTATATACAGTGTTGTCCAGCCTCCAAATACATAACTTATAGATATGTGTATATAGAATTTTTTTTAAAAAACCCACTAGTTAACCGTTTCACTCATTTGCAGACTATGTTTGGGCTCCCATGCTTTGGTGACAGGGGCCTTGACTTGACCAGAGCTTCTCTGCCTGGTGACCATGTTCCAAGCATAGGGTGCTACTGCCCTCTGGGGGCGTGTGCTGTTGGGGCTGTCCATGACCAAGGGCATCGTTTCCAGAAGAGGCGCACTGTGACCAGCGAGGCTTGGAGTGAACGTTGGCGTTGACGCTGCGTTTGGAGCGCCTGGTTCTGGGGTGGGACCGGGGTCGGAGACAGACGACACACACTGGACTGTGACGGGGAACAGAGGAGACTTGTGCAAAGGCAGGTAGAGTTGGAGTCCGACTGGCGTGGCGACAGGAGAGGAAGTGGCAGCTGGGATGAAAGCCATAGTGGGAGGCGGTGGGTTCGAAACGATCACGGAGGTGGAGCTGTTGGTAACGTTGAGGACCGAGGCTGACCTTGGTGCCACCGTTGCGACGGGGGGACTGGTAGAAGACAGAGGGGGCGAACCTGTGGCTGGAGCCGATGGAGGCGTAACTGCCGACTCAGAATGTGACGCCAAGGTTGACACAAGGGTTGGGGTCAGCTGAAGTGGGTTTGAGGTGGAGGGTCTGGCAGCATCCTTCTCTGGGTCAGTCCAGAAGACCTTCAGTGACGGCAGAGGAGGACCCTTTGGGACTGAGACCAGGGCTAATGCTGGAGCGGGTCCGGAGGCAGTGGAGGACAGAGGCACTGGAGCTTTCATTTCATTGACGTCTGGCACCGGGACGGCCATGGCCTTCTCCATCAGACTCTGCACCCTGGATGGGTCCATCACCTGCTGGCTGTCCTCTGGAGGCGGCGTGGGCCCCATGTTGCTACTGACAGCGCCGCACTGAGCCACGTTGCTTTCGGTTTTCTTGCGAGTCGCCTCGAGTCGTCTTTCCTCTTCCAACCTCTGCACAGCTACTTCGACCAGGACCTCCAGGGCCGAGAAGTCCTCACAGGGAGACACTTCAGGAGGGGTCGGGGGAGGCGTGTTGAAAAGGCCATTGGTGGGGTTAGCTGCCGTCGTGGTGCTGGTGATGCTGGTCATGGTCCTCTGTTGCTCCTCGGCTTCCCTCAGGAGACTCTCTGTGTCCAGCTGCATCAGGGCCTGGATGGAGCTCTCTTTACTGGTCAGAATGGCCGTCGCCGCCTTCCCCAGAAGCTTGAGGTCCAGTGTAGGGGCGGGTTGCATCACTGGGGAGAACTGTAGAGACGAGCTGGGGTAGGCGTGACTCTCTGGAGAGGAGAGGGCCTCGCCTTTACCGCCAACTTTACGGGAGATGGTGAACTTTGTGGGGTCTTTGCCATCTTTGCGCAGCAGGTCGGGCAGGAGGCGGCGGCGTGCATTGATGAACCAGTTGCAGATCTGCAAGAGGAAGAACTTTTAGTATGAACAAAACTGCAATAAATCAAAGAAATTACAGAAGTGGATACCACATCTTTTTCTTGCATTTTTTTGTCTGTGAATATATCTTGTATATAAAATCTACTGGAGACATCTACCATGTTTTATCTACCGCGTTTAAATACTTGGCAAACAAATAGGATTTTGATTTGTTTAAATTGTTAAATGTTAAATTTCAGCAGGATAATACCATTTTATCAGAACAAGTGAGAAAAAAATTTAATGTACTAGTGCGTCCAAGAGTCCCCATTAACTATTAACTTGTGTAGTGCATTTCTACATAGAAGTCAGGAACCAAACGTGCCCTTTGAAGATGATTTTTCCCTCCTCATGAAACCTTTCACAGTATGAATTTGCTAAATCTGCGAGACGACCCTTGAATCCCATTCAAGATCAAAATTGGAAATGCTGCCTGTAATTTCACTACACGCCTACACATCTTCCTTCACAAGGCTTACCCCCTCTAGTGGTGCAGCCTCCCACTCAGAAGCAGCGATGAGAGCCCTTAGACAGCTGGCAATAATGAAGGTCTGATCTCAAATATGCTGAGCCACGGAGAAGCCAGCCAAAGGCATTCCACTCAACTGACTGCATAAAACAAAAACCCTCTGCTGCTGCCTCATGCTGCTCTAATGCCTCATCCAATACAGCGCGACTGTTTGGCATTAAGAGGGAATGCACAGTGTCTCCTACCAACACAGTGGAGGGAAACGCCAAAGACAGACAGTGCCAGTGTCACCTGTATGGGCCTTCCGAATCATATGATGACAAATGCTGCTGAGGGTGTTGCATTGTGGGAGACTTAATGAATACATAAACATGTTCTCATAATCACAGAGGAGCAAGACTTAAACAGCTTAGCTAAACCAAAACTGTACCCATTTGTAAACAATGGGAAATTTGGGTTTTTTTATATGTCCATTTTTTGTTTTTACATCCATTTTATTGTACTATGGTGTTTTAGAACTTACATGCATCACATCAGCTGCAAGTATGTAGCTACATCTGACTGCACTGTCAAATAAATAAAATTCCCAAGACAAACTATATATATTGTTATTTCGAGGTTAAATGCAAAATCTACCGAGAACGCTCGTCAAAACTGAATGTTGCACCTATGGTCAGGTTATAGGTGCAAATATGAGTTTTTAATCTATCTGTACAACTCATGTATTTCTACAAAGGTTTCTGAAATGTCAGGCTGCAATTGTGCAAGTTGTTCTCAAAAAGGGAAAAAAAAAAAATGCAGAAACTGCATGTACCACAGACATCATTTCCTCTGACTGGGAAGTACCGAGGGTTTCTGGGAAAGTAGTGAAAATAAAACCTGAGCCAGTGGCCGGCACTCACCTGCAGCACAGAGAGGTTGGTCTGTTCCGACAGGCTGAGCTTCTCCTGTTCTGATGGGTAAGCGTTGAAGCGGTGCTCGTACAGCCAGGTTCGCAGAATCTGCACTGCCTCCTTGGGCAGGTTGCCGCGGCGACGGCGCTTCCCCGAGAGCCCTCCTCCTGACAGGTCGAGTGGGGAGCAGTCATCGCTGTCTGACATAGCAGAGGAGTGTCCTGGCTCTTCAAGAACTGAGAAAGAACAAGGAGAGGGGATGTTAACACTGATCCCATTGTGTCAGTCACTGTGGAAGTGCTGCAAGTTCATGTTAATCCAGAAACAGGGGTGTTTTAATGAACTAAGAATATACATAATTGCTGGTGCCATGAAAATGTCATCACAAAATATTTGAGAACAAACAACTGAAGACCGCCCCCTCTTCATTTCCACTTTATACCTCTAAAAATTAAGTGTCCTGAATTCCTCAATGGATTGACCACTTTAAAAATTATGCATTTGTGGTCTGAAATGTGGTGTGGTGGGTGTTTTTTTTTTTATCTCTGGTTGGCCACTGGAGGGAATCTCCCCTCAAAATGGTGCTGCCTGATCCCAGGGGTTGGCCACAGAATGCAGTAAATGTCTTTCTCTGGGGCAGGGTGAAACCTGACCCCCAGGGCTGCGCCTGTCTTCACAAAGGAGATTGTGTGCATATCAACATCACAGTAGCCAGTGGCCCAGGAATCTATTGACCATGCAAAGGAGGCAGTTTTCACCTCATGCTAGTTCAAGATTGCTGCAGTAAGCGACAAATCTACAATGCATTCCACTGTAATGAGGGATGTGTTAGACACTTCTTGAGGACAAAAAAAAAAAAATCTTTCTTTAGAGATTGTATATATTGTATGATGCCAAATTGGGTTCAATCTGATGTGAACTACAACAGTATAAACATGGCGGAGATTCTTACATCATTACTTTTTGGCAAGAGTTAAATGGCAGTAGCTTAAACACAACAAGAAATCATCACATCATTCCTTAAACCCACTCATCAATGACGAGCTTTTACCCTCATATCTAGTCTTGCAATAAATTTGAAAAAACAAAACACGTAGTCAAATAATTGGATAGACCTTAAAAATGCGTCAAAAAACGTTACATCTAATCCAATGAGACAAATGTTTTTCACTTTCATTTCAAGTACTTCTTCTCCTTTTTTTTAGCCTGTTTGCACCGTTGGTCCGTTCTATAGGAGTGGTATATATATATATATATAACAATAAAGTGCAATTGATCTGACTCTTGCAATAAGATGAGGGGGAAGAAACACGTGGGCCACAACAAAGTAAAATAATTGGACAGACGTGTCATAAAACATCGACATCTAATCCAACGTGCTATTGATTTGGAAAATAAATAAAGTCAAGATGTCACGACGGCATCAGCACCGTGCAACTTTGAGACTCTCTCAGGCTGTCAAGACTATTTGTTTACAAACCTCCCCTCGAGCAAAACACACTAAATCTGTGCCTCGCGGACGGAGCTGCGCGGATGCGGAACTATTCTGCCGATAAACAAAAGTGGTCCTTTCAAAAGAGATGTTAAAAGTTCTCGACAGCAGTAAAAACTTCGTGCATCCATTTTTTTGTTTCTTTTTTTTTAATTTTTTTTGTGAGGGAGTCTGACCGTTGGGATTAGTGTACTAGATGATAACGTCAAAGTGTAACGTTAGACGTGCAACAACAGTCAAGTCGACATAACGCACACGCACCAAAATGGTTAGATTTAAAGTGCAGGAAACCAGGGGGAATGCTGGGTAAACGAGCCATCTGCAGCAGCACAAAAGGACGCGGATGGGAAACGCACAACCACCCCGCATGTCGCTCCGCCAGATGGACACCATGCCTTGATAACTAGCTGGCTAGCTGTCCCTCCAAATTTACACACACGCTGCATTTGCTAACAACAAAAGCCCACATTCCAGGCAAAACCAACAGGGGGAGAAAAAAAAGACACTGCGGCTTCAACGAACGACACATTTCGCCACATTAAAACGTGCGTTGGCAGTGCTAAAAAAGACAACTGAAAACAAACAAACAAAACAAAAACTAGCTTACCTCGTTTGATAGCCTTCATTCTTTGTTGATGGCTCGAGAACACGCAGCTGTCCAAGTTGCTGCTGTTACAAAGCGGCGATGGTTGACACAACGGCACTTTCTTCCAAGACGTTTTTTTTTTTTTTTTTTTTTTAGGTGTTGCTCCTTCTCAAAAACCCACTCGAACGGGCTCCGTTTTGGGGGGCTTCCCGCGAATCTCCGGAATAATAATTAAAATAAAAATTTAAACCGCAGCGCCCGTTTCCATAATGAAAGTCCCTTTTTTTTCCGCTCGTCTTTGAGGAATGTTTTTTGTTTTTGTGTCGCTCGTTTTCAGTTACCTGCACGTCGCAGCAGCGCCAGCTTTTCAGCAATCTTGACAGACGCGGCCACGCCCCTTTTCACAGCCTCCAGCCAATCGCAGTTTTGCTTTACACCTCCTGGGCAGCTGTTATCCAATCAGAATCCACCGCTGGAAAGCAGACAGGCTTCGTGTCATCGTGACTGACGTGGGACTCGTTTCATTCAAAACGTAGAGCAGTCATTGAAACAATTATCATCGCGGAAAAAAAAACATAGATTAAAAAACAAACAAACAAAAATAGTCTCTTTATTCATCATTCCCAGCAGCTTTACGCCTGTGTTTGTTTAGCGTGTGTGAGATAACGCGGCCTTATGTGGAAGACTTTACATAACTGAGCAAAATGTTGTTACATGAATCAGAGACGTGGGAAGCGTCGCCTGCTGATCATGTTTGACTGCTCCATAGTGTTGTCAAACAAATATGTCAACTCACATGGTCGAGAGTCGTATTGCAGCTTTTGTCATATTATATCTTTATTATTTTACTCTGGATTTGGCTCCAGGCCTGGTGTTTGTCAGACTCTTTCATTTCTGTCTCAGGTGGAGTCCTTGAGCAAAAAGAGTGTGGGATGAAGAGTTCATATTTCACTCAAGCAAAAGCACAACACAGGGTTGGTAACGTGCAGTTGGAGACTTAAACCTACCCCGAGTCAACGCCTCTGTGTGCGTATCAACTAGAAATTGAAGAATCTAAAGTTCAGTGCAGCTCGGCAGACTTTTAATAAAAATCCAAATGATTTCTATTTGCAATTCCAGATGTGCGATACTCGAATCTGCAGAATGTTTTCTACCCACACTGTCACACCCACGTGTGTGCAAGTCCGTTAAGCTTGTAATTTGTTTAAGTTTGTATGCACACCAACATGCCTTTGTCTTGTTAGTAATTTTACATAGAAATGTTACATTGCACTGAATTAATGCAAAAACAATGAAACCTGTGTACAGATTATAATAAGACAAGGACATTAAAGCAATAACAATGAATATGTTGCATTGAATAATTGTATTATTACTTCTACTTATGCAAATACGTAAACAATTTTTGGCATACATTTTCAATATTCATCGTTTGTATGGCTGTTTTTTACGATGCATACACATCGTCTTTAGACAATATTTACAATAAAACAGGTCAGTCAGGTTTGTAGTTTTTGAGATGCTCAAGTGTCATGTGTTTGCAGGCTGCCCATATTTTTATGACAGCACTTCCAGTAGCATCTGGCTACTATTGGACAGAACAACGCCCAGATATCACCACCTCATCCTTCTGAAAACCAGACTTGCTTATTGGTTTTCAGATATAATCGTTTCCCACTAAAACGCTGTAGAAGTTTTTCCATTTTCATCAGAAGAATCAAATCTCGTCCTTGGACCTCATGTTTCCAGGCAAAAGATTTGGAAGTGTTAAGCAAATACAGCCATGATGACCCTTTTGAGAAAGTATCATGTGGGTTTTTATTGAATATTAGTCTCTCCATGTACATCTGAACATCCTTGAAATAGTATAAATAGATCTACAGCATTGTAAAAGATGATGGGTTTCTGATTGCTTCTGTCTTATTTACAAAAAACAACTTTAAGAAGCATGGGTGTGTGTGTGTGTGGGGGGGTGTTATTGGTTTCATTTTACTATAAAGAACCCTTTTACTCAGTATTGCACATATACTTTTCATGTTACCAGAGTATAGTGACAAGAATCTAAATCAACACATCCACTCAATCACAGCTTTGTCTCATAAAGTACAGCCTCTTTTTCAAACTCCAACACACACACACACCCTATTGAGTACAACACTGTATTGGATCCTATACTTTTAAAATATGCTGTTGACTCTCAAAAT
>JAPTHA010000023.1:14636427-14648654 GCA_029814585.1 Gymnapogon annona | reverse complement strand
TATTGATCTCCTGTTACTTTTATTGAAACTGTTTTTATTATGTTTGTAAAGCATCCTTGAGTGTCTTGAAAGGCGCTTTCAAATTAAATGTAATATATACATATATATGTGTGTGTGTGTGTGTGTGTGTGTGTGTGTTTTCAGTGAATGATCATAATGTCATTCAAACTATAGCTGTGAAATTGTAAATAATACTACAGAAAAAAGTTGAAGTAACTCATGGCAGGCCACCTTTTTTTTAAATAGCTGGTTTGGAGGAGCAAACTGACACCCACTTAACTCATCATCTGAAGTGATATTGAGATAAAAGTGCACAAAACAAGCGGTGAATGACAGACTGGGGCTCATAATGTCCACGTGCACTTCCTGTCCAGGCGTACACTGACCTGTCCCAAACAGCTGCGTCTGCCCAAAGTGCTGCAGGCCTGGCTGAAGTCATCATCATCCCAACATGGCAACGATGAACCTGTCCCCCCAATGCAGTCCAGGTTGTCCAGGCTGCGGTTATTGGAGAACTCTCTGAGAGCTGGAAGACAGCTGGAAAAATTAAGAAAGACGAGAGGAAAAACAAGAGAGTTATGTTGAAGCTATGACGCTGTAGAAACTAAAAGTCAGTGACGCGATAGGTTATGTTTAACAAAATAAGACAAACAAAAAAGTGATTCATTGTAAAAGGGAAGCAGGAGGAGAATGTGGAGCAGAGAGTGCGTCACCAGAAACAGTAGTTGAATGAAGGATACAGAGGGATGGTTTTGTTCAGATAATCATGAATCCAGATCTTGACTCTTCTGATGTCATTTCAGCCCTGATCATGCAAAGCAATGGTGTCATGCATTGTGTGTTGACAGTAATCTGTGCCATGTCACAGACCATGTTTTGATTGGAGCAAAAAGAAACTCTCCAGGGGGATGGGTTCATTTTGGGCATGTTCTTTGTTGGCACACAACAATAGTAACATGACATTAAGTAAAGCAGTGCTTCTCAAATAGTGGATGCGAAGCTATGGGATGTACGTGTGACCCTTGGGAACATATACAGTATATACATATATTTTTGCCATAAAAGAATAAAGTGTAATGTCACATCCACTGCAGTAGGTGTCAGTGGTGCTCTCATTGTCAGAGTGTATACAGGGAGTATTAGCTCTATGACGAAGGTGTTTATACACCCATCATGAATATTTAACAGAGATGGAATGATAGATAGAGAGAGACAGAGATAATGAGACAAATCAAAATCTGCCTAAAGCTAAGACCAGGAAACATGACGAAACTTATGTAATAATAATAATAATAATACTAAAACTTTATTTCCATAGCACCTTTCATACAAGAATAGTAGCTCAAAGTGCTTTACATCAGTTAAAAATATACAAGGAATAAACACAGTAATAGATGATTACACACTAATTAATAAAGGTTAAGATAAAAGTACAAAATGACAAGAATGTAGCGCATGGCTTCACTGTGACTACGGTGTGAGACCAGGAAAGACCAGTGGGCTTTGGGTCTATAAATGTCGGACAACAGTGGACAGCATGAAGACAAATAAAGGCATCACTTAAACATATTACACCCCAATAACACTGATAAGACATTTCAGGTTTTTTTTTTTTGTTGGTGACAACCTGGTGAATATTGTCAACAATCATCCCGCTTTATGAACACTATACTTCAGCAAATGTAGCAAACGTTTTCGAGTTCCTAGGGGGGACGTAACAGAAAATAATTGAGAAGCACTGAAGTAAGTAAGCTGCCATGCCATGATCTGCGACTTCCTCACCTTTGTCACTTCACCTGAAAGCACTGAGCAGATGGTAATTCAAAGCTTGAGGGAGTCCGGCAGTTGTCGGCAGTGGGGCATGAATTTGGCGTTTGGAGTTGGGAGGGAGCAGTGCAAAGCCATCGATGGACTGGTTTGATCCAATCACGTGTTTGCACTACCACCTCGGAGATGAACCTTACACACCTATCACTGACCTGCTCATTGACCTGCTCAGCTGGTGCAGAGAGGACACACTGTGGAGCGGAGACCACAGGGCGTCCAGCTCCCCCTGAAAATAGGTGTAATCCAGCATTCTGCTGCTCACGCCATTCAGGGTGAAGCAGGCGAAACGGGAGAGAGTAGGATTGAGTGGGAAGGGGTTGGCAGCGGAAGTAGGGTTAGTCATTTATGCACCCACTGAGGGAGAATAAACCCTTACATTGGCTAAAAAAAAGAAAAGTAAACTTGAAATAGGTGTGTAAGGATGTATTTAGAAAAAACTTTAAAAGCATTTTAAGAATCCTTTTAAATCCACCTATATGTCAGTGGTCGCCAACCCCCGGGCCACGGACTGGTACCAGTTTGTGGGTCAATTAGTACCGGACCGCACAGAAAGAATACATAACTTATATTATTTCTGATTCATTATCGGATTCTGAATCATGTTTTATTTTGATAAACTAGTGGATTCTCTCTCTTCATCTGTCTATTGACACATGTCCAGACGTTGCCTCTGTCATATGTGTTACCTACATCCACTACCTTCTTCAAACAGCTGTTCTAACACTAACACATAATACATTAGCACTAAATTGAAACCCCAAAACTGGAAAAATGAACAAAAAACAAACATCTTTGTTAGGTTTCTTTGGTTGTAGAGAGGCTGTTACTCATGTTATATTGTTGGTGTGTTGTTGTGCACCCTTATTAATACCTTTACTAAATGCCACCTTTTATATGAATTGTATCACTTTATTTTGTTGTATTCATCCATCACAACTTCAAGGCCAGTCCCTGAAAATATTATAACCGGTCCATGGCAGAAAAAAGGTTGGGGACCACTGATCTATATGCTTTGTACAAAATATGGGGGAAAAACACAAAAGTTTATACCATGTGTACTCTAAAAAGCTGTTAATTTTAGTAAAAGCTCACTGTGTGTATTATCCTGCTGAGGAGTGTATGGCAGGAGACAAAAATGTTAATTGTATCAGGGGAAAATCCCTACATACACATTTCCATTTCCAAAATACATCTTAGGCACAATATTAATTGGAACTGGTATTAAAACCTGCCATTGTTACGACACTTTTAGTGTCACTGTAAAACTACAAAACAGCACATTTGTAGAAAATATAACCGATACTGAATAAACACATTTGGTGGTGTCTTTGACTAGCAATAGAGTCCCAATGGACAAAAACAATGGAAATTATTGACAGTTATTTTTGCACAATGTCATACAGGGCTTCAGAGAGTATGCAATATAAAGACAGTTTAAGTGTTTCAGTTGCAGAGATGAAGCTTATTCATGGTAATTTTTCTGACTGAGTGCAAACAAAAGTCACTGTAGGTTGTGTAAATTACACAGCGGCTGTCTGTATTGATGTAGTGCGATTATTTGTAGAACCAACAGTAGGATCATAAATCACATACGGCCCTTGTATGAGTGAGCACAGCATGAACTGGTGTGTGTGTGTGTGTGTGTGTGTGTGTGTGTGTGTGTGTATGTGCATGCATTATTGCTTCCCTCTGTACTGCCATGATGGACTGGGCGTGATTGTTTCCTTCCTATATCCCTGGAAAAAAAGACGCCCCTATTTATTTTCTTTCAATTCTTAACTGGTTTGATCAATCAGGGTAGAGCTGTGTGCGCTGCTGTTTATATATGCAGATAGAATTCCTTTAAAAAACCCCACGTTTTCAGGAGCAAATCAACTACTTTTTATTCACAAATCGCTTATAGGAAATTACCGCAATCTGGATCAAGATCAGAGTGTCCAAACATAAGGCCCGGGGGCCAAAACTGGCCCGGAATGAATTTTGGTTGTGGCAAAACTACACAGAATATATTAACAGTCAAGGGAATCAAAGTCCACATGTAACACAATGTGACACCAAGTAAAATAGCAACATAATAAACTCAACTATTCTCCCTGGTCTAAGGGGAAACTAAATAAAATGACATATTTCACCGTTTACATTAGCAAATTCTGCCACAATAACGTGAAAAAACCTAAACAAATAAAAAAAAACTGGCATTGTCTCAAGGAAAGTACATGCAATTTCAAAAATATCCTGCCTGTTATGAATGTTTTTGCATTTGTAGATGGACTATAATCTGTATGAATAAGCCTAATAAAGGCATATTCAATTCAATTCAGTTCAAAATAACCTGCAATGTGATATTGGTGAAATTGCACTTGTTCAAGTTATTTTCATTTTCACAACATAATTTAACTGTCACACTAAAACAGAAAGAGAAAAACTCATTGTCTATCGGTTACTACGAGTACTATTGTACTGGTGCGACCCACTTGACTTCACTTTGGGTAGAATGTGGCCCCTGAACTCAACTGTGTTTGAGAGCTCTGAAGATGTTTAGATGTTTCACAACTTAATACCAGCATGCAAATGTTCATATCTAAAACATTACTCAGTTTTGAATAAGTCAGAAAAATAGTCCTAAACTTTGTATTCAGACCTGGCGCCATATACCAATATGTGTGTCTTGGAGGGTCATGCTCAGTGCCTCGGGGTAGGGGGGTGGGGTGTCTTACTTGCGTGGGGGTAGCTGGTCGCTCAGAGACTGCTGTGTAGCCCTGAGGTAGCTCTGGCGGCGAGCTGCACTTTTTGGCGAGGGTTTGGGGCTTCCCTCTGAGTCGTCGCTGTCTTCCATGTCTCCCATGGCCTTCACATAGCTACCACTGCGCATGCGCCGACATGGTATTTCATTGGGACCCCCAGTGCGGCCCAATGTGCTACTCCAGTCACCCTACAGGTCACATGACATCACCATAATTAGTGCGTTCTTTAAAAAAAAACAAAAACACAGAGGTCCCTGTTTTCCCAACATGTCAATGTAGAGCTCTTTCATTTCTACTCACCCTTCTTCCGACCTGCAAATAATTGCAAGTTAGTTCCTGTTGGCAAGATTTGGATTTGAGCATGGACCTGTCCAGTGTAGCAGAACCCTTCTGGATGACATGCCTCGGCTGACCCATGGTGAGTGTCGACCAGGAGCCTCCTTTCATGTATTCACTATCGTTTAAGAGAAGAGTTCCTGATACTCCAAAACCTCCGCCGCCTCCTCCACCTCCAGGTCCAGGTAGTGCCTGATACTTCATGTCGTTGCTGCTTTTAGAGGAGCTAATTGTGTTGTAGCCACTGTGGATGTATCTGCCCTGACCCCCTTGGCCATCGCCACCACTTGGACGCCCCAGAGTCATCATGGCCATTGTGTTGTGGTAACTACTCAAATCGCTACTGTCCAAATCGTCTGAGCTCCAGTAACCAGACATGTTGGAGCGCGGCCGGCGCTTGGCAGTCGCCTCTGACTTTGTACCCCGATCTTTACTTTTGGATCTGCGATTGTGCTTCCCTCCGTCGTCCGTGCCAGATGAGCCTCCGCCGCTGCCAGCTGAGCGTCCATTGACATTTCCTTTCATGTTGTGGCTCTCCAGCGATTGCGATTTTGCAAAGAGCTTCTGCACCGAGTGCAGCATGTAACGGATGCGTCCAGGGCTGTCTGTGCGCTGCTTGGCTGCAGCCACTGCTGACGTGCGATGAAACTGCAATGTGCTGAAGCCATCGCGGCCACCAGGAAGCTGCTTATCGAACTCCAGCAGACTCTGAGGGGTGTCATTCTTAGTCATGTGATGAGATATAGTGGCTGAACCACTTGTAATCATCGGCATTCGTGCACTGAGCCCTGCCATGCCCATACCCGTCCCCATGCCCATGGACATGGACGTGCCCATGGTCCCAGTACTGATGCCTCCGATACTGTCGCCAGGTGGGGAGAAGTCAGACTGGTCGTAGGAGTTGTAGTTAATCCTGGGGAAAGTGCTGCTGCTGGACAACTGGTTATTGAGAGGCAGCATGCAGTCTGGTGGAAGGGACCCTGGATTGGCTGAGGGGTAGTGGTGGGGGTCCATGGTGGCGTAGTGGTCCATTGTGGGACTCAGGAGGTAAGGACTGCGTGGCAGGGTGCTGGTCTTCTGAGGATACAGTGCCTCTGGGTGTCCTGACGATGGATCACAAGAGTCAGACAGGTGTCTGTTACGGTTGGTCCCCAACCCTTTCATGATGGTGAGGAGGCCAAACCCACTAGAAGACCCCCAGACCGAGGAATGATGACTGTTGTCCTTCAAGGTGACTCCTGGAAGAAAAAAAAAAAGAAGAGACGAGAAATATGCGTTTAGATTTGGTACTGTAAATATAAACAGACGTACAAGACACACGCACACACACACTGAACTAAACCACAACCCTACCAACTCAGTCTGAAACACCCACCCACCACTGAACACACATGCAAACTGTGAGGAAAACTCTGTGCAGTAAATGAGCCAGCCTTCCACTGCCTCCCACAGTGAACATCTGTGTTAAAATGCTGGAAATGGAAGGAAGAGCAGTGTGTGCAGTAATGATGAGCTGCCGCCAGTGGATCAGAATAGACATTACTGGAAAAACAATGGCCGGCAGTCATCTGCACGTCCAGACACCTCCGCAACTATGTAGGGCTCCACGCCAACAGTCGGCCAACAACCACATGTCTCCCCCTCTTTGTCTGAACACACTCATAACAGGATTAGAACAACATGGATTTATACCCGAGTCAGGCATGTAGGATTTAGGAGGTGTGAGATCAACATATGTCCCTCTGTGACTCATGCAGTTCGCTTTTTAATGTTTTTTTGGTCATTGTGTCTGTTTTGTGCTTTTTTTGCTCTTTGTGTATGTGTTGGTCTGTTGTCACTGACCCGGTCATTGTGGGCTGTGAATGTCGTCTTGCAGTGTATGAATGTAAATGTAATATGTCTAATAAAAAATCATTCATGTCTTCATTCATCTTCCAAACCCGCTTTATCCTTTGCAGGAACACAGGGGTCACTGGAGCCTATCCCAGATACTCAAGGGTGAAGGTGGGGGGGGGGACCTGGACAAGTCACCAGTTCATCAGTCGCACACACGTTCATACACTTGTGTCTTGCCCAAGGACACAATGGAACATGATCAGGAGAGAGCGGGAATCAAACTACCAACCCTTCGGTTACCAGACGACCTGCTCTACCACCCGAGCCATGGTCGCCCCTTAATGAAAAATAAAATAATGTATTATAAAAAGGAAGAACATGAATCACTGCACAAACACTGATTGCACTGGTCGACTATTGCAAGGATCATAACACCAACCTGACACTGGATTGAAAGGGTTAACACAGAGGTGGGCAAACTATGGCCCGTGGGCCACATCCGGCCCTCCGGTCTTTTTAATCCGGCCCGCCGAAAGAACGGCATTGTCCAAATCATATGATAATTGTGACTGCATTCATTTGAACTTGGCCTATAATGACTGGTGCTGCCAGTAGGCGACGCATTTGCCTTATTATCGCATCTGATCATTGCCATCATGTCACGTGTCAGCGTCTCTCAGCATCGCAGGAGTTCTGTTTTTTTGATGGAGCCGTTGCAAAGTCGCTACAAGCTAACCAGAGTAAATTACACCCGACGGGAAATCCGACAGAGAATCGACGTAATATACAGTCAGACCTATTGAGGACACTATGGTTTCCATGAATGAGCATACGGATTGGTGAGTACGGTTAAGTTTAGGTAAAGTATTTCAAAGAGTGTGGGAGCTCAAACAAGCTTCCAGACCGGCACAACACGGTTAGGTTCAGATCCGACCAGACCACACTCATGCCGGATCGCTCAGATCTGGTTCACGGTCTGGCTCGGGTTTGCGCAGGTCTTGTTGCGTCTCCGCAGATGTCTCGTCCGGTGGGTCTGTTCCGTGGGTCTGGTGTGTTGTGGTTGTCAGTTCCTTTTGATTCTCTGTTGGTACTTCCTGGACCATTTTCCCATCGGCGGGGAATGGTCCGACAGTCAATCAAGCAGAGTTGCGACTAAAACCACACAACATTGGTAGAGATTTTGGAACTCAATTCACACATAAGGTGCACTGGGTTAAAACGCGCAGCGTAATTTTTTGAGAGAATTACAAGCTTTTAAGTGCACATTATAGTGCAGAAAATATGGTAACACCAGATTTTGATGCACAAGCTAAAAAAGGTGATCAACAACATTGTTCCCACTGAAAGCGAATGGAAGTATAAACACTGTGTTCTTGGGTGGATTCACTTTAAAAATGAAGGATATTATTAGTCATGATTAGTTTTTTTTTCTTTCATGTTTAATTTTAAATATCTGAAAAATAAACGTTGCCAAGAACCATAGAATTTTTTGTTTTTTTTCCAAATCTGTTTTTTTAATATGTTGGAAATTTTGGATAAAATACATTTTGGAGAGAAACAATCCTGGAGCTGTAATAAGATGGTAGACGCGTGTTTGCAGAAATAAAAACAGTAAGAGCTAAGTGTAATACTTTTTTTTGTTTATATTTGATATGTATATGCATTGGGTGCTGGACCAGCCTGTCAATGTGGCCCCTGAACCAAAAAGTTTGCCCACCCCTGGGTTAACATCAACACTGATGGTACTACCTGCTGCCTCTGCTTGTTTAGCTTTGGTATGAAACAGGGAGATCTCTGGCAGAGCCATTCCATTCAACATGCATCACTTTCTCTGCCCATTATTCCATCTGTTTCTCCATCTCTCTCTTCCTCCACGGTTCGTTCGCTCTCCTCTTCCCACCTCCAGTGGGTATCCCTGCCAGTGCTCACCCAGCTCCTGTCCTGTCTTTGCATGGGGAGCCAAGGATGGCGGCCAGACTGTCATAGTGAAACCAGTAAAGAGGATTTGACTGGTGGGCGGTGGATTTTGGCAGCCGTACACTCTTGTACTTCTAGTCAAGCCATTGCCAAGGCAAAGCATAGATCATACTGACGAATACTAACCGTCTGAATATGTCCAAAGGCAAAGCCAAGTTTCTTCATGCTTCTGAAAGTAACGACAAGGATATTTTCATGTAGCGTCTCATTCGGTATTGATGTGCAAATTTAATTGTTGGGAAATTAAATTTGCAATGACAAACAACAAAAAAATACACAAGCTGTGATTTGTCGCTTAAGAAAATATGTGGAAAAACATCTGAATTCGGGCGGCAAACAGCCCCGACCACACAGGCTATCCTAACTCCACAAATTAACCTTAATTCCTTTAAGAAATATGAGTAATTACAACAAACATTTACACAATCTCCTGGCAGCTGACAGCAACTCAAAAAGCTGATATTCCTTTTTTTTAGATCATGACAGAATGAGCTGGACTGAAAAAAAATACACAGCTTCAGGCCGAGTATAACGTATTGTAGTAGTTACAAAACAAGCTGAAAATATATATGTGCAACTCAATCTCATCTTCAGCAATATACAGTTAATTTAAGAAATAAAAATATATTACCGTCTTAGGAGGTCTTCAAAATATCACTGATATTATATGTTGACCATTGACCAGCAAACATATACAGTATGATATGGAAATTATCTATTGTAGTCTGGCATATGAGTAATGTATTGTCAAATATTTCTTGGTGCTTTAAAGTCATGTGTGCGTCATTGATCAGAAACCTGGAGAAAAACAAACGTAACGATGTATTTAATGTGACTTGCAAAAATGCTATTGTGTAGCAACTTTTTTGAATTAAAAATGTAGTTATTTTATTTGTACCAAACAATATATATACATACCAAGAACAGCAAAAGGTTCTAGATGCAAAAAGAAAATATCGTAAGAGTTATGGTGGAGGGAGGAACAATATTTGGATATTTTGATAGATATTTTGAAATATATTTTGACAGTAAAGAAATATAGAAGTGGAATGATGATAAAAGCAAATAAACAACAAAAATGAACAAAAAAAAAGCGTGAAAGGCCAAGACATGAGAATGTCTCTGAAATACAAGAAAATAGTTTTCTGTTTTTTTTTGTTGAAGTTACTTATAACTGAAATTTTTTTTCTTGCCTTTACATGAACGCATCCCCGTATATTGTTTTATGCATAGCTTGCAATTAACTGCAAAAATCTCCATATAAAATTCTAAGCCTGGCTTTTCATGGCAGCATTATTAGCACGCTGCAGGCACAGACTCATTTAGTGTCATTAACAGAGCCTCTCTAAGTGCCATCTCCGCTGATAGGGTCAAATCCTCTAAATCCTTTTACACCACATTAGCTCACTGCTTCATATCCTGTCGTGACACGCCACTCAGCTGAGCTTAGCAAACCCTCCTCAATGTGTCAACCAATATGGCTCCAAATGACAGCAATAGTGCCATCATTAACTCAGTTGTAAACAGTAAACTGACAGTGTGAAGTTTGATGGCTTAAGCCCCGTTAGTACGGCTCAGCGTTTTATATAAGTGTGGAAAATTGTTCATGTCTAAATATAGAAAACACAAGTGAGAAAGACTTAAACTGGGGATTTCAAAGCAAAGAATGGACATGGTTGTGATAAATAAATAATAATCAAAGGCTGCTGACTTAGTTTTTTGTTTCTTTTATTATTAAGACACTTTTTATCGGTTGCTAAAATGGGACGTTCTGGGCACTGTTTGCACAGCAAAAAGTGATTTTCAAGAAAGGGAAATGTGCTTACTTTGAGGATTAATTTTTTTGTTTTTGTTTTAAGTGCAGGTTTAAAACATATCTTAGCAGCGCAAGAATGTCAGCTTTGTTTTTCCAACATACACCTTCCCATTTTCTAGGTCAGAATTTGCAGGTTTTGTTTTGAGTAAAATTATGCAGAAATTAAGTCTAATAATGTGCAACATAAGAAAACAATGTTTTGCCACATATGCAACCAATGGTTTCTCCTTATTTTAAATGATAATCTCGGTCCTATCCCGATCTAATCCCATTGTAAACACATCCCTCCCGCATCTTTTTCTATTATTCATTCATTCATTCATTCATCATCCAACCCGCTGAATCCTTTGCAGGATCGCGGGGGTCGCTGGAGAATCGATTCACAACAGTTGAACGATCTGAGCCAAAAGATCTGAGTCAGTAAAAACATGGTCTTATTTTGAGTTGGTCAAATTTAAAGAATGTTCATGGAAATAATGTAAATAAAACTAATTTAGAGGATTCTTACCAAGAAAAAAACTTTCACCCCAAGTGGCAGATTTTATTTATTTATTTTTGCTCGAAATAAATGATTTTAATCTAATTTCACTGCTATTTTTCTTGTTTCAAGTGGGACATTTTTTGCAGTGTGAAGTTCAACTTGATTATAAATAGTTTCCTTCACAAGCAGTGGCTGATATTTTCATGCACGTGCATAGATGAAATGGAAAAAATTGAACGAAATTGCAGGAGCAGTCCATTAAGTCGCTCACACAGGAAGCTAAAAAGAGCTGCTGATGTCCAATCAAAACTCCGCTGCAAATATGTATGACGGATGACGCCGTACTGCTACAGTGTCACTGATGGATAAGAAAACAAGGGTCAAGAGTCATTTACACTTTCTGTTGAGCAGATGCAAAAAAAAAAACAACCCCAAAAACATTTCAGTCGAGATGTTCCATTCATTGACTTGCTGATGCACAGACTCGTGCACAAATCCACACACGCAGAAATATGAACTTGTGTGTGTGTTGGTGTATGTGTATATGTGTGTGTGTGTGTGTGTATGTTTGCACCCTGCGATGAGCGTCTGGTGGCAGCATCTCCCTGCCTCGTGCACTAGGGAGCTGCCATCTGCTCCTCCAATGGGAAAAGGGGCGTTTGGCATCATATCCAATTCATGACCTTACTCATTTACTCTCAAACTCAACACAAACGCCGAGGCCACGTGCAGTTCACGCCTCTCACCACTAGAGGGCAGTGACGTTCAACACCAGCCCTACTACGGCTCTGTTGACTCCCGTTACTTTGTCGTGTTTTCACAGAGCATGCAGGGAGTATTCATTATTCAGAGACACAATAAGAAGAATCATTTGCATATGCAGGCTGACATATTGCATTAGAGGTGCAATGAAAGGCCCTCATTGATGTCATACGCACTTACAAATTCTCTTTCCGCCTCAAAACAAAAATAAATAAAAGCCAAAAGTACAAGCTCCTACAATTGTATGCAAAGCAGCACTCGGGTGGTTTTCATAACCCGGGGAGCGAGTGTATTTTCAGATTTATTCGAAATTTTTTTAGAAGGTTCATGTAAAAATTAATGAAAAAGCTCCATCGCTTGTGCAGAGGGACATTAGGTCATTGGATGAGTGCAGTTAAATACATTTGAAAAACGTGTTCAGTGATGACTGAACTACAAATGCTGTTAT
>JAPTHA010000023.1:14468005-14481443 GCA_029814585.1 Gymnapogon annona | reverse complement strand
TGACCTCCCCCCCCCCCCCCCCCCCCCCACACACACACACACACACACACACACAGTCAGGTTCACACAGACACACACACACATAGACAGACACATACACACACACAGATTCACACAGACACAGAGAGACCCACAGACACACACACATCATGCACTTGTCTTCATAAAATAGCTTTCTTTATACCTGATCCATACAGTGATATATATGCAAAACCTCTGCCACTGCCGATGGAACACTTCTGCTGATGCTCTGTGCTTTCTCAGGTAAGTGGCTGAAGCGGACCAGGTCTCAGTACAGCGTGTTTTTGTGCTCTTATCAAAGGATGTTCGCATGTGGGAAATGTTCTTTCTGGGACACTGAATCCTGCTTCAGCTCAGCTGTCTGGGAGCAGATCCCCCCTTTTCCCCACTCCTTGTTCTGCAGAAAAAGAAAAAAATATTACACAGAGAAGGTTTACTTTCTTCATTTTTTTCTTACTTTGTGTTATAGAGCATGAAGGTTTTTTGTTTTTTTTTTAAAGAAAATTAAACAGGACAACAGGACATTCTGAACATTTTGTCGCAGGAAACTGCGGTGGAAAAGTGACACTCAGTGCAGTGATCCAGAACACAGGGAACTTTTCTGTGACAAACTAGGCCGATATTTTTCCCCAGCAACGCATTTGATCCTGGGGGTCATATTTCTTTGCTTTAGGCTCGTCAGCCCTAACAAAGACAGCAGTTTCAGCCATTTTTTTTTCTGTCTTTTTCTAAGTATCTGTCTTCCATCAAGTGATCCCACCTGTTGGGTCATGTGTGAGTGTGTGTCACATGTGTGTGTCTGCTGTTTACTTTCTTGACTTGTG
This sequence comes from Gymnapogon annona, assembly GCA_029814585.1. NCBI lineage: Eukaryota > Metazoa > Chordata > Actinopteri > Kurtiformes > Apogonidae > Gymnapogon > Gymnapogon annona. Next base: position 14,480,598 of record JAPTHA010000023.1, on the reverse strand, counting down.
GGACATGTTGGGTCCAAAGGTCATGACTCTTTAACAGCTTCCTGCAGTCTGTTCTGAGGTCAGCTGTCTGTGCCGTATATAAAGTCTTTACTGTGTGGGTACCATACGTCCAGGTTCCTCTGCACTTTTACAACACGAACGCTCTGGTAATGAGAACATTTATAGATTGAGCCATTGTTTGTGTTTTTTGAAAACTAGACGGACATGATTTCCTACAAGATTGTTTTTTTTTTTTTATATTTGCATAGAAATGAAATATTTTCCAACACATACAATTCTGAACTTCATTCAACAGGATGCAAAAAAGATGTATTATTCAGACTTTCAGAAAAACAGGACATCCATAATCTAAACCTCTGTCTGTTCCCAGAGGATTAAAACATGTCAGTATATTTCAGATAAGCTGAGTCACATTTCTCATATAAACTATTTTAACATTTCCTATCATGGAAATATTTACCCTCTTGGACAAACACAGGCAGGTTTAACAGTCAGTTAACTCAACAAAACCCATCAACATATAGACACACAAATATGGACAGATATCAAACATAACTTTAAATCATGATATACATTTAGCTGTGTTGACCACTACAGAACCAGTTCTATAGGTTCTTGACAATTTTGACCCTTACAAAGGTTGCTCAGTTAATTCTGTGTCACATCCAGATGATAAGATATGCACATCACACTTTGTTTGTGCTCATTTAAGGACATGTTGTTGAGTTTTTTTGCTCGTTTTTTATTTAAACGCGTCTATAAAAAACGATGGTCTTTGCTGCTCAAAGCGTTGTCAGGTTTGGTGCTTGCACAGCTGCACATTTATATGCCACATACAAACACTCACCCACCCTCTCCTATATCTCACTCACACACACACACTGGAGGCTTGTGCAAGGCTTTAGACACTCCCTTGTTTGGACAACTTCTGCACGTGATGTTACTGTCTACATGCTGGCTTTTTTTTTTCATTAAATCAGGCTAAAAGCTGTGCTCAAGTAAAAAAGGTAACCTTAAAACACACTGATCTCTTTTTGTATGTTGCTGTAGAAAAGCCAAAGTGAATTCAGGTGTATTGTTGTCTTATCACTGCAGGACAATCTTGAGGGGAAAAAACGCTATGTGTGTGTGTGTGTGTGTGTGTGTGTGTGCGTGCGTGCGTGCGTGCGTGCGTGTGTATGTGTGTGAGAATCCTGCCTCACATCACTCTGCCAACCAGATGTTTTCTGGTCGAGGGATAATGATACCTTACAAGGAGGCAGGTGAGGAGCAGGCCCTGACGCTGCTTGTGTTGAGTTCACAGGCCATCTGGATCAATTTATCCTGCCAGTGGAAATGATGGCCTTAACCTGGCAGGAGGGAGGAAGCACTTATCATTAGACCTTGTTTTGGTTCAGCCTCGTTTCAGTGCATCATCTCTACCTTTTTAGGAGAGGCGGCACCTGCACACCACGCTTAAGAGTCAACCTCTATGCATTTCATAGACTTTGAAGACATGCAGACATCAATTGCAGAGCACTGTGATGATGCACAGATTTTTCTATTTTTGGTCCAAACTGGACAACTGAGCACCTCAGATTACAGACCATGCACAGCTGGCTTAGTTGATGCAATGCGCCATCCAGTGGTGAAACATGTATGTTGCAAGATCAGAGGACGTGGAAAACCCCAATAAGAGTAATAAAGACATGAGTTTAGTTGCTGTGAGTGTGAATGTTAAAGTATGAGTCAGGTTTTTAATGCTTCAGTTCAAATGGCTCAGGTAATTTTTTTCCTGTCATGTCTCCCGCCTCATTGAGAGCCATCTGCCTTATCCCTGACGTCATAAGTACTTCTGTTTGTGCCATACACTGGGCTGATCCTCTAGGCTGTCAAGTAACCATGGTGAGGTATTGCTTCGTGGTTGGCCAAAACATCTGCTGCACCCACAGCCACAACCCAAAAGAAAGTAAGGGAAGAAGCCCAGCTGCGACGCAGAGAAACTCACAACATCTATTATAAACACGGCTTAGCATTTACAATCAGAAACGCTTGCATTGATAGGAAATGCAACTACAATCAAGATGTAGTTGAAGAAGTCAACAGTTGTGTGAACAGTTGTGTGAACTGTTCACACAACTGTGAACCTGGAGAAAATAACCTACTGGATGAAAAAAAGGAATAGGATGTACTACAAGATATGGAACCATTTATAAACTACATGGAAAATTTACCAGCACGCCATATTGGTTCAGTTCAACATACCCGAGCAGGGCTTGTAGGACTTAGGAGGTCAGAGGTCAACATATGCAGTTCACTTATTTATTTATTTTGTAATTGTACCCCTTTTGTGTGTGTGTGTGTGTGTGTGTGTGTGTGTGTATGTGTGTGTGTGTGTGTGTGTGGGTGGGTGGGGGGTGGGGGGGGTGTCTGGGGTTCTGTAGCCTCTGATCCTGTCATTGTGTGCTGTGATTGTCGTCTTGTAGTGTATGAATGTAATTGTAATATTGTCTAATGAAAAATCAAAACAAAAAAAAGAAATGCCTCAACACTAAAGTGGAAGGGCCAAAATAATACCCAACAATACTATAAAGATGACAGGGAGCATCAAAATAGGATAAAATAAAGTGGAATACATAAATAGAAATGCACCGCAATGGAGTGGTAGAAACATGACAAAACTCTTAGAAGTGGTTTCCACACTCAGCAAAAGAGCCTGAACTTTAATTTCAGTTCCACGACCATGTGATAAATCAGAAACATTAGCTCCAGTCAGAAACGGACGCCTCCCAACAGCTGCATCTGGACTGTAAAACACAGCCAGCACAGATAAGAAGGAACAAATACACTAGAGGAGGTGGTCAGGGAGAGATTTACACGTAAATAACAGGAATAACAGAGGGTGTACCCGACGAATACAGAGAGATCTACACAGTGAAGTGAGGGGTTAAAAACAAAAGAGCCTGTGAGACAGTGTATGGGGAAGGCAGTGAATGAGGCAGAGTCTGGGGAAATGCAGAGGGAAAAGAGGGGTGGGGAAAGCTGACAAGTGTGATTTAAAGACCCTGGTGGTGAGTCAGTGGTATTTAATTAAAGCTCACACATTATTGTCTTGTCTTGAGCTTTCCTAACACTGCTGTTTACTCAGATGCCATTTCCTGTAAGCGATGTCGTGAATCTGTTATTGATGCCGGTCGGTATGTGTGTGTGTATGTGTGTGTGTGCGTGTGTGTGTGTGTGTGTGTGTGTGTGTGTGTGTGTGTGTGTGTGTGTGTGTGTGTGTGCGCATGTGTGTCTTCTCCATCTGAACGGAGGCCTTTCACACAAACCCAATGTTTGACCACATCCGTATCTCATCCGGTCATGAGGACGATAAGGGCAAGCATGAAGAAATCTGGAGCTATGTTCGCATGGATACACACACAGACACACACACACACCTGTTGTGTTCTTCTTCACCTGAAACAACATTGTGTGTGTGTGCAACATTCTGCCTCTGACTCAGCGGTGTGTTTGGGTCTCCCGTGTTCCCATGGCCCTGCAGCAGGCGGTGTTTTCGTATACTGCTCTCCCAAAACACAATTGTGTCGACAGCTTTGCTTACACAGGCAAGACCAGCTGAGAGTTAACCGTTAAGTACCGCCTTGGTGCGGTCTTAAAGGGTTCCTAACAACTGCTTTGGTCCGGCGAAAGGAGCCGTTTTTGTATGAAGTGTATAAAGCTAACAGGATTATTACAGCAGTGCCAATTGTTGCTTAGCATCTGCGTAACCGCTGTGTTTTGATTCTGATCCCAAACGTGACAGATTTTTTTGCACTATGAACACACTGGATACTGAGTGAAAATGAAGGCGTGGGTGACAGGTGTTATACTTAAGACCTGGTTAATGGCATTGATGACAGTGTTTTTTTAATCATCATTGGGTAAAAATTGCAGTTATCTTTCAGCACATTGCAGTTTACACACAGCAGGGAAAATGTCCTTATTTTGAGAATATTATAAGGTATAAGTGGCAGTTGGATAGCTCAGTAAGCCACCAGGCTGCTGCGTAGGGGACCCGGGTTTGATTCCTGGGATGAGCGTTTGTTTTTTGGCTTTTGCTCCAAGGACTCAGATTGGCTGGTGACTGATTTGTGGTAACAGAGTTAGTCCAACAGAACTGTGGTAAAATGATTTAAAACACTGTTTTGCCCAGTGAGCTAGCTAGTTTCATAGCTACTTCAACAGGGCTGGTATTGATCTGCTCTTTGTCATGTTACTCACTGGATCCTCAGTGAAAATCATGGGGAAATTCGTAAATTGAAATTGACGGGAAATTTGCTGAATGCAAGGTTTGTTTCACATGTTTAATTTTAGATTTTTTTGGTTTTTAGAGGGTTTTTTTGGGGGTGGGTGTTAGGATGTACAAGCACGGACTCTGACCAGGTGATGTCTTCCCAAATCGAACTCCTGGTCTCCTGGTTGGAAGGTGATGTCTTAAACCATGGTAGCATATTCAGCGCAGATGGAAACTCAGACCTGGCATCAGTTCAGCATCTAGTGGAGACAAAAAAACACAACAAGAAACTAACGTGTGACATATGACATGACTTTCTGTAATTGCATTCTTCATAGACACATGGAAAACATGGATATCAGAATCATTGCTTAAAATAAGGAGAAAACATTGGTTGTATATCTGATAAAAGATACCATCTCCACTGGTGTAGTGGGTTGAGCAGATAGGAAACCCATTCCTGCCATGTCATATTTTAAATCGGTGAGTTGATTTGCAAATGCTGCACAAACCAAAAGATCTGAATCAGTAAAAAGAATCAGACATATGGTGTTATTCTGAGGTCAAATTTGGTGTAGTTTGAAGAATGTTAATGGAACGAATGTATAGAACTAGTGTCTTGGGAGGTCATGTGCAAATTTACCATTTTTGTAAGTAGAAATTCCATTATAAATGATCTGTCCTACTTTCACCAAACACCAACGTCCTTTTTATATTAGTTTTGTTCAAATCAACATATCTGGTTTGTTTTTAATTTTTTTTTTTTTTAGTTTTAATCAGGTTTTCTAAAATGATAGAAGTTACAGTGGTGATTATGTCCACAAATATGAGCATTCAAGTGTTTTTAGCGCAAATGTAAGAAGTTCATATAAATATACAAAAAGAGGAAACTTAGATCCTTCTCAAAAGATGACCGGTTGGGTGATATGTGTGTTATTGTGAAGGAATAAACATTTCTATCTTTCATCAGTTGTCTCTTAGAGGGGAGTGATGTCCGTCTATTTGAATAATTCCTACATCAGCTTCCACTGACAAACAGGCTTTTAATGAGCCAAGAAAGAAGAAGGAACTCTAAATTATTTCCTTTTGTATTCTTCCCATTCTGCAACATTGCAATACTATGTATCAGACCAAATAATTAGTCTCTCCTCTTTTTTAACCATGTGGGACTTTACATCCTCCGGAGGCTCTATTTTTTTTACACGTGTTAAATTCTAAACCGCTTGTTACGAGAATGGAAAAAGAACTTCTCCAGCCAAAATCTCAGGCTTCCCACATTCTTGTTTTTTTTTTCTGCCTCGTCTGCTGTGGTGAATCTAACACCTGCTTCCTACGCTGGATCAGCACCCAGTGGTGGCTTTCAGAAAAACTAATCCAAAGGGAAAAGGACTGACTGATAACATGTGGAGCTACTCAGGGGTCGACAGTATCATAATGATCAATTCAGCATCTGAGGGCTTCACTCTATAAACCCAAAACTGTCATTTGCACCACAGATGGAAAACCCTCGAGATGGTACTTAACTGTCTCTGGACTGTGGAGTTGTCCAGTCCACAGTCATTTTACTTTAAATAGATGTGACATGAATAAAGCCCAACTGCTTCACATACAATTAAACCCAATGTCCAGTCGGTGCCTACATGTGGAACACATATACTCTACCCTCCAGCCATTGCAAATGTGTTTCCATTTTTAATCGAGCACTCTTCTACAGAGTGTCTTCCATTATCCTCGCCATCCAGCTGACTAAAACTCTTGACAGATTATAGGCAAATTGAAAAGCACAGCGTCTTCCACAAGGGACTGCTGCTCATGATGTGTATTTGTTCTAATTATAATTATTGGTCCATAGAACTGATTTTCTGAGCAAAAAAGTTAGTAAACGATTCAGTGTCACACCCCTGAATACAAAGATAATATTGTGATTGTTTTAACATTATGGTGAAAATCCTTGTGACAATATGAGGGCAGTATTATCTGGGATGAGAAGAATTTGACCAAAAAGAGACTTAAGCTATTGCTTATGTAGCTGGTTTTGACGGTTTTTTGTACAGTGGGACTAATTACTTTGTATTATATTCACACATAATATTTAGTTGGACAGTCTTTACCTTTGATTAAGGAATCCAACATTAATGACACGTAATATTTTCAAGGTCCAGATCTGGACTTTGTAGTGTCCAAACCATATATGAAAACATTACCTTATGCTCTCTGAACCACATTTTTACAACCTAATCCTGATTAAATCTTACATCATCACTTTGGTTTGTCTCATCAGGAAACAAAGAATCTACTGCTGTTAAGACCAGGTCGTTCAGCTGAACGTCTTTTAGGGGTAAATAATGTTACTAAACCTACGACCTGGAAAAATGAATGAAAGATCATAACACTGACCCCACACGCTTGTGGTGTAAGCACAAGGCATGATGGGTAATCTTTCTATCTGCTTCTTTTCTCACACTGGTGTTCCATTCACTCTGTAATAGGCTCAGACCACATGACCTTTTTACATTGAAACGGAGTATAACATTTATGCTCTTTATAAAAATGATAGTTGTTTAACCAGTAAAGTAAAATTACAGGTTACTATATCGGAAACAGAGAAAATTGAAGTAAGAGTAACTTTTTCAACAAAGGCACCATTAAAAGAATCTAAAAATAAATGTTTCCATCCACTGTCGTTGATCCAACCAGTGAATCGATGTTGTCAAAAACGAGTGTTTCCATGGTAACTACAGAGCCTCTTAACATCCAAATAGGTCATATCTGATGACCATGAAAAAATGAATAACTGTATTTCGACATAATTATTTACATAGAGTGGTAGGATTAGTAGACCAACAGGTTTTAAATTGTTTATATCAATGGTTTGGTTGCCAATGGCTGTTCAGGTTATTGTGGGTTAAGAAATGAGGTACTCGTTGCATCTGTTAGGGTTAATAAACTTGTTGCAGCTGAAACGTATTAATCGCACCAGTAATTATCCAATGGAAGGTTCATAATGAAATCCAGGTGCCGACTTTTTTTTTCTGCCTGGACAGTGTGCATACCGTATATAGGCCATATATACTAAAATACAAGTAAGTATGAGAAATAATGTTTTCTCTAAAGCAAGAAATATTCTGACAGAAGATGTATTTGTATCCCAGTGAGACCTGCTGGCTGTACTGAAATCTGACGTCTCATTATAAAATCTCAGCGGGAACAAAGCTGTTAAAGTGGGACAGATGGAAAGCAATTTAAAGTGTTGGAGGAGTCTCTGTCCTGTCTTTTATTGGCCATAAAAATAGAGCAGGATATGAAGAACTCCATACACTCCATGGATTTATAATCCATACTTAATAAAACGATAAATCACTCAAACGCGGCTCCTTAAGGAAAGTTTATACAGAACGTGAAGATAATTACAGCCAAACACAAACATGCAGACTGTCTCCCTGAGTCTACTGGAATGTCCCTGAAAGTACCGCCTCTTGTCTGAAAACCCATACTTTCAGTCAGACTGACACACTTACCCAAAACAGACCATAAATCCCTCTTAAAAGATGCACAAATACCTCACATAACAAAAAAAAAACAAAACATCTGGGGTGTAGACAGATATTGAAAGGGACGATCCCCTCTGTTTGTTGAAAGAATGCTTAACAACACCAACGTCTAAATCATGAGTGTGGGCCCCTGATCCTGACAGGCCTGAGTCGGGCAGGAAATGATGTCAGAGTCACAGCAGATCTCCAGACGCTGATAAGGTCGCTCTCTCTGGGAAAGCGAAACATGGGAGACACAGATAACCCCCTTGTCTTCCTCTTCCTCCTTTCATCTCGACTGACTGTAGCCAAAAGCCTTTCAGACAGACTATATAGTCCATAATAACGCCACTGAAACTGTTTACCTCCTGATGCACTCTGGGAGCTTCTCTGTCTGTTACTTTAGCCCATGACGACCCCAACATCCATCACCTACTAAAAGCATCTACTGATTTAAACTGTTTAATACATAAATACACAAATCCTATCAATACATGTCAATAATTGGTGTAAAATGCAGTTATTAATCGACGCACGATCTTCATACATGGGCTATTTGGACAATCAGGGGCTCCGTAGTTACCATGGAAACACAGTCATCTTCTGCAACATCGATTCACCAGTAAAACCCAGAGTTGAATTAATGACAGTGGATAGAAATGATTGGTTTATGTTCAGTTCAGCATATATTTGACTAAAATGTCACTTTTTCTGCAATTTTCTGTTTCTCTGTTTAATCCGAGTTTTTATGAATATCTACATGAATCATATACAGAAAAATAATAGTTATACTGACAGAATGCAAAATACAATGGAAAATATTATAGTTAATTGGTAATAAATTAATTAATGAACAGTCAGATATTGAAAAAAAATTTTCATTTGGTAACCGACAGAAATACCCCCGGGTCTTAAGTGGGTTAAATTAAAACAACATGTGACACATAAAGTTAATGCATAAAACAACTTGAGTCAGGTAATTGATCCAGGAACAGTTCCGGGGGGTCGAATGCCGAGAGGAGAGTTCTTATTCCTTAATGACAACAATAGTGAGCGCACTCATAGTGAATCACACTTTATAGACAGGGCTCCGGCACACGCTGCTGTGTCTATGAGTGTGCATGTGAAGGGGAGGTTAAAGTACAGCACTGAAGGGGTCCTGCTCTCTTGCTTCAGGGGTCTCCTACTCACCAGGAAGGAATTAGACATGGAGAGTGTGCGGGAAGAAAAGGGCACGTCGGGTGTCAACCTGCTGTGTTTGCGTGCTAGTGTGTGAATGTGTTTGTTGGTGTCTGTGTATCAGACACTGCTGTACATGTGTATGTTTACCGTTGTTTAATGAACCTGTGTGGGCGTGTGTTTCAAACTTCCTGGCTTCCACTCTATCTCTGGAACTCTTGCTCTCCATATCTGTGTATGTTTCCCCCGTCTAGTTTGGTCTACTTTTCTCTCTGTGTATCTTATGTCTGCTTTTTTTTTTAAGAGCACTCTAACCGCATGCACTGACTCATAGATCAGAGCAGCCCCCCCACCCCCCACCCGCCACCCCCATCCATACTCTGTTGGTTTAGATGGACAACCCATCTGGTTTTGATGAAACGGGGATCAGGACTGAGTGTCGGCCCGCTGTGGCCCGCTTTCATCCTGGGCCGTCCCTGGTCTCCTGACTCACCATCACGTTTCTGGTTGGGAGATGACCTGGGGCAGGTCCAGACACGACTCAGATTCACACAGACTCACACTCACACAGACTCATTTGTAGATGTCACTTAACATCTACTGTTATAATGTATTTGAAGATATTAGTGTCAAATACTTCAGCTTAGACAAAAATGTCTGATCACATACTCATAGCTAAGGGGCTGAAATCTTTATTTTGGTTAGAATAATTTGTTATTTGTTTTTGCCAGGACAAATGATCTTGTGTTAGCAAACTGCTTAACATTTAGGAGGAAGGTGTCTGTTGAGAGGTAGTAAAAATAAAGAATTACTGATTTTCTGAAGAATAACTACTGTATAGAGCCCCATGGAAGTGCAATTAAAAGACAAAGAATTCAGATTAGAAGAGTAGGTTTCCTTGCAGACCCAGAGCAGGACTGACCGAATTATGTGTAGTGAACCTCAAAGTGAGATTCATTTTTCACTCTTCTATCTTGGGAATGAACTCTGTAGGTTAAATTTCCTCCAGTTACGCTGATTTATTTCAGCTGGATGATGACTAAAAACTTACGATTTTTTTTTTTTTTTGTCAGAGCCTGGGAAAGAAGACAGAATGTTTTGTTTGGGCTGAAGTTGTAAAAGAACCTGTGGTTTTGTTATGAAATGTAGTACAAATGTTGCGACCACTGCAAGTTTGTGTTGGGCGTCTCATAAACCCACGAGGGCCGAAGGCTTTAGGTACATAATGAAATAAAATAAATCATTCTATGCACAGCACTTGATTTGACGTAAATTAGAAGTGGTGACCCCATTACAAAGTATAATCTCCGGTTATGAACATAAGTTGAAGAATTTGTCCTTTTGTTTGAGTGCTACATTACAGAAACTTTTATCACAATTTTCTTTTTCGTTCAAATGTGTAGAACCCCAGTGATGTCCTCATTATTTCTGACCCATTAATCTTTCTCTGCTTATACACCTGAATGACTTCCCTCATGGTGAACAACTTTAAACATGACTCCATCATAAAGACAGTCTGCTTGTTTACTTGTTTTTCAAAAAGTGCATTGTGGACATGGGAATTCCTCGCAGCACTAATTTCACCGTCTCTTTGTGTGAACCCAAACATAGCCTTTACCTCCATCCACCGCCTAGACTCATTCGTTAAAACAATCCTAGTGGAGTGGATGATTTTATATTGTTTGTGACTCGACTTGTTTTCTTGCTGAATCTGTGAGAAACCACTTTTTCTTAATGGGAAAATTCCCACAATGCACTGCACAACAACATTTTGGAAAAAAGGCCCGAATAACCTTTCAGCAGACTGTGTTTATGATGGAGTCATCTTTAAAGTTGTCCACCATGAGGGAAGTGATTCAGGTGCGTACAGATGAAAAGATTAATAAGACAATTAGAACATCACTGGGATTTTACAAATGTGAAAAAAATTGTTATGAAGATCACACGCTGCTTTAAAATACTGAAAACTAGCTGTGTGATTATTATTACTTTATTCATTTACACTCTCTGTTCTCTTTTTGGCACAATCATTTGCATGCATCTCAGTGTAAATACAGTGAAAAGGCTCTAATAAACCCACTAAACAGAAAGTAGCAGAAAGGTAGAGCACCGAAAGGGTTGAACATTTAGGATTCAGCTATTTCCTTTAGAAACAAATGGAAACCACAACCTGGCCAGCGCGACTACACATGCTGAAGTTCGAGTCGACAAATACCAAACACAAACAAGACCAGACACTTGGAATAATGTTTGTCCGTATGTAGTGCATGGACCTGTAGATGAAGGTCATTTCCACTGATAATATCTCAAGGTTGTGTTTAGAGCTTGTTTTCACGAGGCCAAGAATCTGAAGCAGCTTTATATGTTTATCCACATAAAAGTCCGAAGAATTCCAGTTAGTCGCATATATTCTCATGAAGCGGACCCATCCTCACTGAGTTATTATGGGCAAGGAAATTTGGCTGGCGTCCCTCGAAAACATGAAGATGTAGTCGCACGTGAGAGGAAAAGAGGTCAGACGAAGGTATTACCCTGGCTGGGAGAGACCGAAAAGATGATGGAGAGCGTGAGACTGAAAGCATGAGAAGACATGAGGAATACTGTACCGTCCTTCAAAAGCGTCACCTACATATTTCTGTGCTTTAAGGTCAAAGACAAGTTAATATGTGCTTTGTGTCTCTGAAAGGAAAACACGTGAGGAATGTTCAGGAGTGCAGTTTGTGAAACCACACGCACAGGGAGGTTTACGTTTCATACTTCAGCTGCAGCTTCACCACACAGACACACCTGATTAAAAGAAAATCTCCTGCTCTGTCTCCTGGTAATGAAAATATGCACAGTGTAATTTCTGGAATTCGTACAAACACAAAGGCCGAGGCTGACCATCTAAACTCTCTTGCTCACATTTGATTTCGCCAGCCTCAGCCGACAGAAATAAACACGGACCTGTCAATCATTCGCTTTGTGTAATGTCTCCATGATGAGCCCTGCGCTTCTTACAACAGGTCTTAGGTTTCGCCTCTTCTGAGTTCCAGATGTAAAACGCGGCCTGGAAGGTGTAACCCCTACATTCCTCTGGCCTTAAAGTTGGAGCGTCGCTGAGCTCTTCACATGCTTGCTGCCTGGCTGGGACTTCTGCAGGGAAGCCCCTCCGCTGTCTTTCCCTTTGATACGAGTCACAGAGTGGGCAGTCTGCCGGAAGACAATTGCTGAAGAAAGGAAATGAGAAAGCCTGAAGCACACAGTGGAAGTCTGGGAGGGAGAGGGGAGAAAGAGGAAAAAGCCTGACTTAGCCTTCCAAAAGCTGCCAGTGATTAAAATAGAAAGAAAGGGGCCACAATGGAGGGGCTGGATTTCTGTGGCCGTCTGATGTCGGGCCAGAGGAGCGCATGTACGTGTGTGTTTACAGTGTGTGTGAAGGCAGGTGTGGACGTCTGAATGAGGTCGAAGCCGTCTGTGTTTTGAGTGCACACTGGCAGATTTGTTGCAACTGTTTAAGAGATGTTGTTTGTGTTGGAGTGATAGGGCGGGAGTGATAAAGCCAACTCAAACTGTACTGATGTGTGTGTGTGTGTGTGTGTGTGTGTGTGTGTGTGTGTGTGTGTGTGTGTGTGTGTGTGTGTGTGTGT